>PITA01027743.1:0-20484 GCA_004023965.1 Spilogale gracilis | reverse complement strand
GAAATGGAACTAGGGTAATCCAGGGAGGGAAACGAAACAACAGAGACTTTGGACACAGAAACAAACCGAGGGACTTGGAGGGAGGGGGGTGGGGGGATGGGAGAGCCTGGTGGTGGGTACTGGCGGCGCCTAGAGCGTGGAGCACTGGGTGTTGGGAATGGGAAAAAAAAATTTAGTAACAATAAAAAAATAAATAAATAAATTTAAAAAAAATAAAAAAAAAAAAAAGAATCTAAGAAAGGACCCTATGTGGGCTAAGTGTCTGTATTACACAAGCCTATTATAGTCACCTCCAATACCTTCAAAGCCTACTCACCATGGTTCCTTAAAGCTGTGTTGCTCTACAACTATAGGGACTTTCCTAGGAATCTCCATGTTTAGAATATAGTCTCTTAGAAATACAATAAAGCCATTCTTTTCTGAAAAAAAAAAAAATAAATAAATAAATAAAATCTTTTAAAAAACCACGCACATTTGAGGGGCGCCTGGGTGGCTCAGTTGGTTAAACAACTGCTTTCGGCTCAGGTCATGATCCTGGAGACCTGGGATCGAGTCCCACATCAGGCTCCCTGCTCGGCGGGAAGCCTGCTTCTCCCTCTCTCAGTCCCTCTGCTTGTGTTCCCTCTCTAGCTGTGTTTCACTCTGTCAAATAAATAAATAAAATCTTTAAAAAAAAAAAAAACCACGCACATTTGAAAGGGAAGAAGATTTTGAAAAGTGAAAACATCCAGCGTTATGGGATGAGGTGCGTCTCCTTGGAATTCATATGTTGAAGCCCTAGCACTCAAGATTAGGGCCTTTAAAGAATAACTAAAATAAGGCCATAGGGTGGGCCCTAGTCTACTCTGAATGGTGTCCTTAAAAGAAGAGGAAATTCGGACCTAGACACCCAGGGTGTGCAGAGAAAATGCGATGTAAGGACACAGGACTAAGTTGGTCATCTATCTACGAGCCAAAGGCCTCAGGAGAAACCGAACCTGCCAACCCCTTGGTCCCAGACTTCTGGTCTCTAGAACTGTTAGAAATACATGTTTTAATATTATACTTACATAAAACAATAGAATGAAATAAAATAGGTACTATAATTAAAACAAGCACACAAACAAATACACGTTTGAGCCACCCAGTCTGGGGTGCTTTGCCATGGCAAAACCAGAGACTAAAACAAAGTTTTCTTCTGGATAATTAGGCATTAAGCAAGAGAGCAGAATAAGCAAACATAGAACAGTTCTTGCAGGATAATAAGTAAACATTTAGGCAGCATTTTCAGAAAGGGAAAATCCAAGTCTTCTAGATAGTTTTTGTAAAGGATGCTCTGAAGTAGAACTTTGAGTAAACACAGAGCAAAAAGTATCTTTGCCTACTTTCTACCTGACACAAGTGTTCTGGCAAAATCAATCAGAAAAAAAATAAATATTAAATGCAATCAGTACATCTTTGTTACTTACTCCACCCACTGAATTTTTAATTAATTTTATTTCTAGAAATTTAATTTGCTATTAAAAATCTCTCTGGGGTGCCTAGGCGGCTCAGTGGGTTAAAGCCTCTGCCTTCAGCTCAGGTCATGATCTCAGGACCCTGGGATCGAGGCCTGCATTGGGCTCCCTGCTCAAGGAGCCTGCTTCCTCCTCTCTCTCTCTGCCTGCTTGTGATCTCTCTCTGTGTCAAATAAATAAATAAAATCTTTAAAAAATATCTCTGGTATTTTTTGATAATATCTGTTTCTTTTCTGGTGTTATTTCTTTTTATATCTTTAAGCTTTTAAAAAATATAATTTCTTCTATGTGTGATTTCTTGGGGGAACGAATGTATTATTTATTTGTCTGCCAACTTACTTCATGGTGCATTGTTTCTTTCTGTGTCCTCTAATTTAGGATTGTGGCCTCGTATTAGGAAAGGCTTTATGTGTGGGAACCCTTTGCAGTCTGTGTTGAGAGTGCCTCTCTTGATTAACTTTGCATTAAAATTTCACCAAGTGTCGCAGGGGTGTTACAAACTTGGAATCACCTGTTATTTTAATTTATTGGATTGTGTACTCCAGGGTCACACAGTAGAAAATTTGTGAACTTCAGTTTATACTGTGATTAGTAGTTCTTAGAATGAGGAACAAACAAATAAGGAAGCCAACATTCAGGGAACACACAGATGGACCAGCTTCCTCTTCTGTACAGTTGGGTGGTTTTTTATCTGGTCCTTCCTGTCACTGCAAGGAGACAGCAGAAGGCTCGATGGCAACATTCACCCATTTCCTTGGTCTCAGGCCTTGTCCTCTGACCAGAGCAGAGCAGCAAGAATAATCAAACCCCAGGAGACACAATATGGTTCCTTGTATGTTCACACACCCTGTTTGCCTTGCCAGCTTCCTATTTCTTCTGTGTTAGTCTCTGGGTGTTTCCCTTTTTTCACAACGAATGCAGATCTGCATTCAGAAAAAAAAAGGCATTTTTCCTTTAATCTTGCATTTCTGGGTGTTTGTTTTATATATCCTTTCAAGTTATGGAGCATGTCATCTTGTCAGAAGAGACTCCATATCTTTTCTGTATATTTCCGCACAGGATTCCAATGGTCAGGTGAGAAAACAGTGTTTTAGGTTTGAAAGTGAATGTGGAAGGAAGGACTGAGGTTGGATTGAATAACTGGGGAGGAGGAGGAAATGGAGGGGAGGTCCTGGTAGCTGAGATGAAGACCACATGAACCCTGGTCACAGAGCAGAGTAGGGAGGAGCAGGACACGTGGGTAAGAGGAGACAGAGACACAAGAAGACATGTGGAGTGTCAGAGCACAGGGTGCTCCTAAAAATATTCAATTCTTTCAATCCTGTCATAGTATAAATGAGGATATTGGACTAGACCCCAGTGTGTTTTCTCCAACTCACTGCATCTAGTGGGTGTCCATCCAAGAGTTTTCTTGATGCTCAGACCAAAGCTCTTTTAGTACAAGAGATGTGGTGTGAGATATGAGAAGCACCCAGAGCAGATACAGGGAGAACTGCTGGAAGAGAGAAACTGGAGGCAGAGTGTAGGTAGAACAAGAAGCTCAAACTCAATAAAAGACAAATGGTTATTAAGGGCAGTGGATTTCTCCAGCAGGGAAGCTGAAGTTTCTGTTGGTGGGGATGGCACACCAGATGAGTGTGTGGGGTTGTGTGGGGAGAGGGATCACAACTGGGTCCCGAGGAGGGAGGAATTCAAGGATTATGACAGTGTTTGGGGGGTACCCAGCAAGGGTTGTTAGAGAAACAGGAGTGTGCTCAGATGTTGAGCACAAATGAGCCAAAAGGAAGGTCTCAGGGAGGTCTGGGGACATGATAGATGCTCTGTTTCCAGAGGGGGCTGGGACACCCTACCAGGTGATCTCCAAGCATCTCCCAGATTTCTCCTTGGGGGCTCCTGTGTCCAGGGATTACAAGATTGTCAGTGACCTGACAACCACTCCTTCACCCTCACTCCCAGTTTGCTCTCTCTTGAGAAGTACCTCTCCTATCTACTCCTTCAGAGCTTGTCCTCTGTGCACTATTAGCCAAGTATACACACAGAAGTGGAGCTGGTTGGTGCTTGGGAGGAATAATTTCCTCTGCCTTTCATGGTTCTTCTACCTGGAGTAAGACTCAAACTGACATGAGACAGATTAACAGCAGAAAATAAAATTCAATCGCATATGTTCAAGGAATCCACACAGACATGGAATTCCAAAGACAGTGTGGCAACATGAAGCTTATGTGAGCTCAGGAGAGCTGAGGACACAAAGGAGAGGAAGACCATTAGGAAGAAGGTAAGAGGAGAGGTTGGAAAACAAAAGTACTCTACTATGTAGATAAGTTTCTTAGGTAAAAAGGAATCTCTGTTAATAGCTCTCTTCCTGGTAGTCCCTTCTTTCCAATGAAAATGTACACAATTGAGGGTGTGTCAAAGACCTTTTCCTGAATCTGCTGGATTTTGATTTCTTTTAATTCACAATAATGTTCATGCCAAAGTGGTCCACCCTGGGACAGCCTGCCTTTGACCTCTATGCTGAAAAAGCTGTAGATCCTCAGTGGAACCATGACTAAAGTAACAGCTGTTCCTGCACCACTGATTGGAGTCACCTCTGCCCACCGGAGCTAAGCTGAAGGATGAGTGGCTCCACTCCACTTCAATTTCCAACCCTGCTCTGCTTCCTCCTCCTTCACCTCCTCTTTTCTTCCTTTTGTTATAGGAAACTCTGCTTGCCTCTTACTGGGTGTTGAACTAAAAGACACAACCAAGCCAAAGAGTAAGATAAGGAAGGATTTTACTTGAAACAAGTAAGGAGAACACTGGGGATTTTCCCAAAGTAGTGTTTCTTCAGACAACAAAATTGAAGAAGTTTTAAGTATGGGCAATGCATACATTCATAAAAAGGGGCTTGCACAATGGGGAATTCAGCATTAAACTGGGGGAAAAGTCACCTGAAGATGACAGAGTTCGGTCAGTCATGAGGTCAGCAGAAGTGGGTGTCACCAATTCTCTGGCTCCCACAGATCCAGCCTCTGGGTGCTCTGATGGGTTTAGATCCTGCAAAGATAAGTCAAGAGTGTGTCAGGCCAGTCTTCACTTTTGAACCGGCCTTGTGAGTTTCGCCACTGATTTATTGTGGTAGGATTACTCTCTCCTGGCCTAATAATGGCTATTCATACCTATTTTCAGTGGATAACTAGAGGCCTAACATGACTTTTCTTTTGTCAGGAAAGCTATGTTTTGCTTTTTTTTTCCCCCCTGAAGCCCCCTAACTCTTCTTGTTTATAGTCTGTCTTCTGGCTCCCCGCTTCTCTTGCACCTGTTATGCCCTTTGGGGTCTCTGCTCAGCTCTGGACACTTTGATTGCACTCCTCACTTTGTTATCACTCTTCCTTCTCCTTCCTACTTAGACCCACCACTCCCTCCCACTCTCCCCACACCAAACTCAAGGGTGTAAGCACTGGACACATAATTTTCGGGGTCCAGTGCAAAAAGCAATTGTGAGGTGTCATACTTAAAAAACAGGGGAAAGGAGGGAGGGGTAAAATGGCAGAGTAGGAGACCCTGTTTCAACTGGTCACCTGAAGTGAACTAAATATCTACCAGAACACTATGAACACCCATGAAATCATCCTGAGATGTAAGATTATACACTTCTGGATCTCTATGAGGGCAGAAGATCATCAGTGGAGAAGTAAAGCGGAGTGGGAATGCTGGGGATAATTTGGGAGGATAAACAGAAGAAGGAGGGAGCCACCAGAAGCCACCCACTGGAAAGTAATTCCCCAATACAAAAGTGCCCTGTGCTTGGGAACAAACATCAATTTGGAATTTGGTTAAAGCACTCAAAAAACAACAACAACAACAACAACAACAACAAACAAACAAGAAATAAAACAAAAACCCCAAATCCAAAAGATCTTAGAGGGCAACTGATAGAATTGGGTGGCTATGGGCACAAACCTAAACCCATGGTCCCAGGATGGTCACAGTCAGTGCCCACCTCCACCTGAGAGAGCCCAGCAGAGACTCCAGTTCATGGTCTCTGAGCCCATGGCTTTCCACTGCTTCCACCACCACTTGGGCTGGGTGCATCCCCACCCACCCCTGAGAGAGGTCGTTGTAGGCTCCCTAGGAGGCCCCTGACCTGGAAGCCTTCTGTGCGACCATGGGGCCCCCACATCTGAGCACCCCTGGCATGGGCGTGGGCTCCAGACAGCAGCCCAAACCAATATCACTCAGGGCTTCCATGGCATGGGGGTGCAGAGACAAGGGGGGGTCTTAGGCACCATTGTGGCAGTTACTGGGGATGCACACCACCTGTGAGAGGTTGCGGTGGTCAGGGGTGTGTGCAGAGGGGGAGTCTGTGTGTTCTGGACCATCCAGAGGGGAGCAAACTAAGGCTTCTCTATGGGGCGGGGAGGTCTAGGTGCAGACAGTTTACTTTGCTCTGACTCTCTGAAAAGCCACAAAAAGCCACCAGAGAACAAAACCCTCCAGAGAACAAAAGCCTGAAAAAAAAAAAAAGTCTCCATAGAGCCCAGATCCTTGATAGGGGGCAGGGCAGTCAGCCCAAGCAGGATTGACTAAAAACAAGGCAGCAGGCCCCAAAAGACAAGCCAAAAGAACAAGGGGACAAGCACCACAGGGTCTTTAATATAAAACTCTGTAAAACCCCAACATCAGGGAAAAACAATATGTTAAGCTCCCAGTACTGCCCCCAAACCTGTATATTTCATAGATACAGGTTTTCTTTTCATTTTTCTTAAAATTTGTTCTCATGATTCTTGTTCTTTTATTTTTTAACCTACTTATCATTACAACTAGATGTTTAATGCAACATTCCATAGTAACTTTTTACTTGAGCTACTACCCCTATATATAAACCAGTTTTAATTTCCCTGTATCTCTGGAAAGCTGAGTCCTTTAACAAAGATACCAACATACATCCAGGAAGAACTGAAATACCTTCCTTGCCCACATTGAGGGTTCCAACGCTTTGAAGAATGTTGGTGGAATTTTGATCAGAATGGCATTGAAAGTATAGATTGCTCTGGGAAGTATAGACATTTTGACAATGTTTATTCTTCCGATCCATGAGCATGGAATTCTCTTCCATCTTTTTGTGTCTTCTTCAATTTCTTTCATGAGTGTTCTGTAGTTCCTCGAGTACAGATCCTTGACTTCTTTGGTTAGGTTTATTCCTAAGTATCTTATGGTTTTTGGCGCTAGAGTAAATGGAATTGATTCTCTGATTTCCCTTTCTTTTTTTCACTGTTAGTGTATAAGAATGCAACTGATATATCT
Source organism: Spilogale gracilis (assembly GCA_004023965.1). Classification (NCBI taxonomy): domain Eukaryota; kingdom Metazoa; phylum Chordata; class Mammalia; order Carnivora; family Mephitidae; genus Spilogale; species Spilogale gracilis. Next base: position 13,702 of record PITA01027743.1, on the reverse strand, counting down.
GCATTGAATTTGTATCCTGCCACATTACCGAATTATTGTATGAGTTCTAGTAGTTTGGGGGTGGAGTCTTTTGGGTTTTCCATATAAAGTATCATGTCATCTGCAAAGAGAGAGAGTTTGACTTCTTCTTTGCCAAGCTGGATACCTTTTATTTCTTTCTGTTGTCTGATTGCTGTTGCTAGGACTTCTAACACTATGTTGAACAGTAGTGGTGAGAGTGGACATCCTTGTCTTGTTCCTGATCTCAGAGGAAAGGCTGTCAGTTTTTCCCCATTGAGAATGATATTCTCTGTGGGTTTTTTGTAGATATATTTTATGAGGTTGAGAAATGTTCCCTCTATCCCTATACTTTGAAGAGTTTGATCAGGAACGGATGTTGTATTTTGTCAAATGCCTTTTCTGCATCAATTGAGAGTACCATGTGGTTCTTCTCTCTTCTCTTATTGATTTGCTCTATCACGTTGATTGTTTTGTGAGTGTTGAACCACCCTTGCATCCCTGGGATAAAACCCACCTGGTCATGGTGGATAATCTTTTTAATGTATTGTTGGATCCTGTTGGCAAGGATCTTGTTGAGAATCTTGGCATCCGTATTCATCAGTGATATTGGTCTGAAGTGCTCCTTTATGATGGGGACTTTGTCTGGTTTGGGGATTAGAGTAATGCTGGCTTCTTAGAGTCTGGAAGTTTTCCTTCCGTTTCTATTTTTTGAAAGAGCTTCAGGAGAATAGGCGTTATTTCTTCTTTGAATGTTTGGTAGAATTTCCCAGGGAATCCGTCTGGTCCTGGACTCTTGTTTTTGGGGAGGTTTTTGATCACTGCTTCAATCTCATTACTAGATATAGGTCTATTCAAACTGTCAATGTCTTCCTGTTTCAGTCTTGGAAGTTTATAGGTTTCTAGGAATGTATCCATCTCTTCTAGGTTGTTAAACATATTGGCATATAATTGTTGATAGTAATCTCTGATGATTGTTTCTATTTCCTTGGTGTTAGTCATGATCTCTCCTCTTTCATTCATAATTTTATTAATTTGGGTCTTCTCCCTTTTCTTTTGGATTAGTTTGGCCAATGGTTTATTGATCTTATTGATTCTTTCAAAGAACCAGCTTCTAGTTTCATTGATGCGTTCTACTGTATCTCTAGTTTCTGATTCATTGATCTTGGCTCTAATCCTAATTATTTCCCATATTGTGTGTGGGGTTGGTTTAATTGGTTGTTGCTTTTCCAGTTCTTTAAGGTGTAATGAGAGTTGGTGTATTCGGGATTTTTCAATTTTTTTGAGTGAGGCTTGGATAGCTATGAATTTCTCCCTTAGGACTGCCTTTGCTGTATCCCATAGGTTTTGGATCGATGTATCTTCATTCTCATCGGTTTCCATGAAATGTTTCAGTTCTTCCTTGATTCCCTGGTTGATCCACAGATTCTTGAGCAAGATCATCTTTAGTTTACAAGTGTTTGGTTTTCTTCTGAACTTTTTATGGTGGTTGAGTTCCAGTTTCATGGTATTGTGGTCAGAGAATATGCAGGGATAATGTCAATCTTCTGGTATCAGGTGAGCCTTGATTTGTGACCTAGTATGTGGTCTATTCTGGAGAAAGTTCCATGTGCACTTGAGAAGAATGAGTATTCTGCTGTTTTAGGGTGGAATGTTCTGAATATATCTCTGAGATCCATCTGGTCCAATGTGCCATTCAAGGCTCTTGTTTCTTTGGTGATTTTCTGTTTAGATTATCTGTCCATTGCTGAGAGTGGTGTGTTAAGATCTCCTACAATTAATGTATTCGTATCAATGTGACTGTATTTTACTTAACAGTTGGCTTATGTAGTTGGCTGTTCCCATGTTGGGGACAGAGATATTTACAATTGTTAGACCTTCTTGGTGTACAGACCCTTTGAGAATGATGTAGTGTCCTTCTGTGTCTCTAACTACAGTCTTTAGATTAAAATCCAATTTGTCAGATATGAGAATCACTACCCTGGCTTTCTTTGGGGTCCGTTGGCATGAAACATGGTCCTCCATTCCCTCACTTTCAATCTGGAAGTGTCTTTAGATTCAAAATGTGTCTCTTGTAAACAGCATATGGATGGGTCCTGTCATTTTATCCAGTCTGCAACCCTGTGCCTTTTTCTTGGAACATTTAGGCCATTCACATTGAGAGTGATTATTGATAGATATGTTTGTATTCACATCATGTTGCCTGTGAAGTTCATGTTTCTATAGATTACCTCTGTAAATTTCTGTTCTGTGTCACTCTTGGGCTCATTTCTCTTTTATAGAATCTCTCTTAGTATTTCTTGTAGTGCTGGCTTGGTGGTTGCATAATCTTTTAGACTTTGGCAGTCCTGGAAGCTTTTTATTTCTTCTTCCATTCTGAAAGTCAACCTTGCTGGATACATTATCCTTGGTTGCATATTTTTGTCATGTAATTTCCTGAATATGTCTTGCCAGCCCTTTCTGGCTTGCCAGGTTTCTGTGGAAAGGTCTGACGTTAGTCTGATGGTCTTCCCTGTATAGGTAAGGGATCGCTTTCCCCTAGCTTCCCTTAAGACATATTCTTTGGTTTTATGATTCACAAATTTCACAATTATGTACCTGGAGGTTTTTCTGTCCTCACTGATCTTGGGGGGGGTGTTCTCTCTGCCTCTAGGACATGAACATTTGTTTCATTCCCCCAGATTAGGGAAATTTTCATTCATGATTTTTCAACAATATCTTCCAGGCTTCTCTCTCTCTCAACTCCTTCAGGGATTCCAATAATTCTGATATTGGAGTGTTTCATGGCATCATTCATTTCCCTTAGTCTGTTTTCATGGGATTTTAGCTGTTTGCTCCAAGACTTCTCTTGCTCCTCCTTCTTAATCCATCTGTCTTCTAAATCACTGATATGATCTTCAGCTTCATTTACTCTAGCTGTTAGCATATTTAAATTAGATTGCATCTCATTAATAGCCTTTCTAACCTCAGCTTTCACTTCTGTTATTATGGCTTCCATTTTGAGACTGATGTTCTTTTCTAAATTAACTATTGCTTGGACGATTGCTTCCCTGAATTCCATTTCTGTCATATTGTTTATGCTCATTTCCAGTAACTCTGTGACCGGGGTTGCAGTCTCAGGGTTCTTCTTCTGTTGGATGTTCCTCCCCCGAGTCATTGTGGCAAGGAGTGGTTGAGGGAGTGTATAGCTAAATATGTCAGTCACTATCCAGGTGAATTGGTCACTGGAAGGTTTTGGAGCAATCAGAATTCACCACCAAAAATGAAGAAGAAAGAAAAAAGAAAACAGAAGGAAGCAAGAAAAGAAACCCTTGCCAGAGTGGGGCCCAGTGGTAGGATTTATATGGTGCAAAATTACTACAGGGTAAAGAAAAGGGCTCTCAAGGGTAAATGAAGAGATCAAAAAGCGAAGCCCAACCTGGATGACTCCCAAGAGCAGTATTTATATAATACAAAAGCAAAAAGAATTACACAGAAACACTGACAGACTAGAGTGAGGAGGTGAGGGCAGACACTCCTTGTGGGCAAGGAAAGTATTTCAGATCCTCCCAAGTTTGTCTTATTATTATTGTTGGAGGAGTCCACTTTCTAAAGATATAGGGAGATTAGAACTGGTTGTATATAGGTGTAGTATTGAATAGGGATGTAGGATTACCTTGAAGCTTATAGCTATATGTATTTGTAAAAGAAAAAATAAAGGAAAGAAGAGAGAAGAAAGGAAAAACAGATAAAACAAACAGGGAAACAAGAGGCAACAACAACAACAGAAAATTCAGGAATGTGTTTGAAAATTTTTCAAGGTAAAAAATTGTTATGGAGTGTTGTATTGAGTATCATGTTGTGATAAAAAGTGGATTAAAAATTAAAAGAACAAAAACCGTGAGAAAGAACTTTTAAGTTTAAAATGGAAACTTTAAAAGTAAAAATAGAAAAAAAAGTTAAAAAAGCTTTTCATAAGGTGAAAAACTGTATCAATAAAGTGTACAGCTTTTGGGGCAGTACCACATGTTTAGTAAATTGCCTCCCCCCCCCCCCATGTTGGGGTTTTACAATTTGAGTGTTGTCCTCCTGTGCTTCTGGCTTGCCTTCTGGGGGCAGGGCCTGCTGCACTGTTTTCAGTCCCTCCTACCTGGGCTGCGCCTCTCCGCCCCCTTGCTAGAGACTGGTTTCCATGGTAACCAGGTTGTCAGGGTACAGTTCTCTGGGGGGGGGGTTGTTCTTTTACAGCCTTTTTCAGATGCTGATGAAGCCAGGTCCGAGCAAGATGTCTGAGCCCAGACCTCCTACCCAGAGAGAGTCTCTACACAGAGAGAGGCCCAGCACAGCCTCCCTCTTGGCTGCTTGTCATAGCCGGGCAGGCGCAGATGCTGGATTGATTTCTGTCCAAAGCCCCGGCTTGTCATTTCACTCCCGTACCATGAAACTGCAACTGATTTTGGGTCACGCGACCTTGTCTGTGCCCAGGGAGGCTGTGTGGCTCCAGGCAGGAGGGATTGAGGTCCCGCAGCCCCACAGGTCCCATGCAGGTCTGCAAAATCACCTTCCCTGGAGGGTCCATGCCTGGCCCACGGGATGGAGAGAAGCAGGAGAGAAAAGCAGTGGAGGAAAGGGGGGAAAAAGAAAGGAAGAAAGGAAGAAAGGAAGAAAGGAAGAAAGAAAGAAAGAAAGAAAGAAAGAAAGAAAGAAAGAAAGAAAGAAAGAAAGAAAGAAAGAAAGAGGCGGAAAAATAGACTCCGCGCCGCTGGTTTCGCTGAGTTCCTTTGCGCCACACAGGGCACTCTTTCTCTCTGCGGATCCCTGCTTCCCGCACCGATGGCCTCTCCGAGTTCCCTCCCGCCGAGGGCACTCCCTCTCCCTGCGGATCCCCGTCTCCCCGCTGCAGCGGTGGAAAAACAGACTCCGCGCTGCTGGCTCTGCTGTGTTTCTGGCTCTGCCTCACCTGAATCAGACCGTAATCTGTTGTTGTCCCCCAAACACAGAGCACTTTCGTGCTGGGGTATTTGCTTCCAATGTTTCGGCTCTGCGGGCTTCCTCCCCATGCCCCCATTGTCTCTGGCGGTAACCCTCTGATCGCTCTCACTTGCTTCTACCTTTTTGCCCATGGTTCTTGTCCCCCGTGGTGATCCAGAAGTGTGAAATATCACATTTCAGGCTGATTTCATGGGTGCTCACAGTGTTCCTGTAGTGTTTTTTGCAGGAATTGAGCTCAGTTCAGGGGACTCCCCGAAATGTGGTCACCTGGCCTTCCGCCATCTTCAACCCCCCCCAAGCCACATTGAGGGTTTATAACCACCTTCCCATCTTATTTTTCAATCAGTTTTTCTATGTTCTTGCTTTTGTCTTTTGTTTCTATATAAATCTTATTCTTGGGGTTGTTTGGGATGGGTTTTTTTTTTTCTTTTCTTTTACTTTTTTTTTTTTGGAATTCATGTTCAGTTTTATTTGGATGTCTTGATTCTGCTGCAGTTTGAGGTTAAGACTGAGCCATAAAAATAATTATTAGTGTAACTAAAAAAGTAAACCTTTTTTGGTAATCAAAATTTTATTTTTATCAGAAACAAGTATTAAATTTTCTTAAATATCTTTTAAGCATTTACTAAGAACTCCATGATGTTTCTTACTTTTACTTATTATAGACTATATTAATTTTCTTAAAATTACTTTCCCAATTGTATGCAAATTCTTTTTAAAATTACATTATTTAATTTTTTTGGTGTTCCAAGATTCATTGTTTATGCCCCACACCCAGTGCTCCATGAAATATGTGCCCTCAATACCCATCATCAGGCTCACCCATCCCTCCACCCGTCCCTTCCAAGAACCTCAATTTGTTTCTGAGTCCAACGTCTCTCAAGATTCATCTCCCTCCCCAATTTATTCCACTTCACATTTCCTTTCCATCTCCTACTGTCCTCCAAATTACTCCTTATGCTCCACTCCTTATGCTTATAATATGAAACCATATTATATTTGACTTTCTCTGCTTGGCTTATTTCACTCAGCATAATCTCCTCCAATTCAGTCCATGTTGCTGCAATAGTTGGGTATTCATCCTTTCTGACACAGGTGTAATATTCCATTGTATATATGGACCACATCTTCTTTATCCATTCATCTGTTGAAGAGCATCTTGGCTCTTTCCACAGTTTGATGATTGTGGCCATTGCTGCAAAGAACACTGGGGTACATATGCCCTTCTTTTCACCACATCTGTATCTTTGGGGCAAATATCCAGTAGGGCAATTGCAGGGTCATATGGTAGGTTTTAAAAAATTTCTTAAGGAATCTCCACTCTGTTTTCCAAAGTGACTATACCATGCATCTTTTTGACCACATCAGTATGAAACTAGAAACAAACCACAGCAAAATATAGAAAGAGCACAAATACATGGTTAATTAACATGCTACTAAACAATGAATGGGCCAACCAATAAATCAAAAGAAATAAATACATGGACACAAGTGAAAATTAAAACACAATTGCCCAAACTCTTTGGGAATCAGCAAAAGCTGTTCTAAGAGGGAAGTTTATAGCAATATAGGGACACCTCAGGAAGCAAGAAAAATCTCAAATAAACAACCTAACAGTACAACTAAAGGAGCTAGAAAAACAAGAACAAATCAATCCCAAATAAGTAGAAGACAGGAAATAATAAAGATTAGAGCAGAAATAAATAAATACATATATTTATATAGAAACTAAGAAGAGGGCACCTGGGCGGCTCAGTGGGTTAAGCCTCTGCCTTCAGCTCAGGTCATGATCTCAGGGTCCTGGGATCGAGGCCCACATCGGGCTCTCTGCTTGGCAGGGAGCCTGCTTCCTCCTCTCTCTCTGCCTGCCTCTGTGCCTACTTGTGATCTCTCTCTGTCAAATAAATAAATAAAATCTTAAAAAAAGAAACTAAGAAGAAACAAACAAACAAAAAACAAACAAACAAAAATAACAAAAAAACCCAATGGTACAGATCAGTGAAAGCAGGAGCAAGTTCCTAGAAAAGATCAACAGAATTGATAATCACTTAGAAAAAAGAAAGTAAGAATGAAAGAGAGAGAGGGAGAGGGAGAAAGGGCTCAAACAAAGTCAGGAATGAAAGAAAAGAAATGACTGCTGACATCACAGACATATAAAGGATTGTAAAAGAGTATTATGAAAAATTACATGCCAAGAAATTAGACAAGCTAGAAAAATGGACAGATTCCCAAAACAGATAGCCTCCAAAATTGAAGTGGGAAGAAATAGAAAATTCAAACAAATTACCAGCAATAAAATTGAATCAGCAATGAAAAAACACCCAACAAACAAAATTCCAGGACCATACAGCTTCAAATGTGGATATTACCAAACCTTTTAAGTGTTAATACCAATTTTTCTAAAACTAATAAAATTAGAAGAGGAAGGAATACTTTCAAATTCATTCTATGAGGCCAGCATTACCGTGATGGGAAAAGCAGATAAAGACCCTAAAAAAAGAGAGAACTACTGGTCAATAACTGATGAAATATATGCAAGAATCCAGAACAAAATATCAGCGAACTAAACCCAATAACACATTAAAAATAATTTATCATAATCAAGTGTAACTTCTTTCTTTTTTTTTTAAAGATTTTATTTATTTATTTGTCAGAGAGAAACACAGCTAAAGACGGAACGCAAGCCAGGGGAGTGAGAGAGGGAGAAGCAGGCTTCCTGTTGAGCAGGCAGCCTGGTGTGGGGTTCGATCCAAGGACACTGGGATCATAACCTGAGCCAAAGGCAGTCGCCCGATGACTGAGCCACCCAGGCGCCCCAAGTGTAACTTATTCCTGAGATATAAGTATGGTTTGATATTCACAATCAATATTATATATGACATCAATAAGAGAAAGGATAAAAAGTGTATGATCATTTTTGTAGATGCTTAAAAATCATCTGACACAGTGCAGCATCCATTATATTAAAATCCCTCAACAAAATTTTGAGGTATCATAACTCAATATAATAAACTCCACATATAAAAATCTCATAGCTAACATCATTCTCAATAGTTAAAAACTGAGAATTTTTCTTCTAATGTAAAGAGCAAGACAAGGATGTCCACTCTCACCACTTTTATTGAACATAGTACTGGAAGTCACTGATATAGCAATCAGACAATAGACATCAAAGTTGGTAATGAAGCAAAACTTTCACTATTTGTTTAAAACAATGACTCCTCCACAAAGCTCCTAGAACTGATAAATGAATTCAGTAAGGTCACAGGGCACAAATCAATATAGAGAATCCCCTGGCATTTCTTTGTTTGTTTCATGTTTGTTTGTTTATTTATTTAATTCAATGAATTAACATATAATGTATTAATAGTTTCGGAGGTGGTGGTCAGTGATTCATCAGTCTTGCATAATACCCAGTGCTTATTACATCATGTGCGTTCCTTAATGCCCATCACCCAGTTACCCAGTCCCTCCATTTGCCTCCCTTCCAGCAACTGTCAGTTTCCTATGATTAAAAGTCTCTTATGGTTTGTCTCCCTCTCTGATTTCATCTTGTTTTATTTTCTCCTCTCTTCTCCTATGATCCTCTGTTTTGTTTTTTAAATTCCACATATAAATAAGATCATATGGTAATTTTGTTTATCTGATTGACTTATTTTGCTTAGCGTAATACCCTCTAGTTCCATCCATGTCCTAGTGAATGGCAAGATTTCATTTTTTCAATGGAAGAGTTGTAGTCCATTATTTATCATCCATATTTATCCATTCATCTGTTGATAGCTATCTGTGTTTTTCCCCATAGTTTAGCTACTGTTGACATTGCTGCTATAAACATTTGGATCACTACATTTTTATCTTTGGGATAAATCTCCAGTAGTATAATGGCTGGGTCATAGGGTAGCTCTGTTTTCAACTTCTTGAGGAAGTGCCATACTGTTTTCCAGAGGGGCTGCATCAGCTTGCATTCCCACCAATGGTGTAATAGAGTACCCCTTTCCCTGAGTCCTTGCCAACATCTATTATTTCCTGACTTGTTCATTTAAGCCATTCTGACTTGTGTGAGGTGGCATCTCACTGTGGTTTTTATTTGTATTTTCCTGATGCTGAATGATGTTCAACACTTTTTCATGTGTCTTGGGCATTTGGATATCTTCTTTGAAGAAATGCCTGCTCATATCTTTTTGCCCATTTCTTGACTGGATTATTTGTTTTTTGGGTGTTGAGTTTGATAAATTCTTTATAGATTTTGGATATTAGCACTTTATCTTATAAGACATTTGCAAATATCTTCTTGCATTTATCGGTTGTCTTTCAGTTTTGTTGACTGTTTCTTTTGCTGTGAAAAGCTTTGAATCTTGAAGAAGTCCCAACAGTTCATTTCTGCCTTTGTTTCCCTTTCCTTTGGAGATGTGTCTAGCAAGACATTGCTGTGGCTAAGGTCATAGAGGTTACTGCCTCTATTCCCCTCTATGATTACGATGGACTCCTAACTCACATTTTGGTCTTTTATCCACTTTAAGTCTGCTTTTGGATATGGTGTAAGGAAATGATCCAGTTTCATTATTCTACATGTGATCGTCCAATTTGCCCAACATCATTTGTTGAAGACACTGTCTTTTTTCCATTGGATTTCCCCCCCTATTTTGTCAAAGATGAGTTGACTATAGAGTTGAGGGTCCACTTCTGGGTTCTTAATTCTGTTCCATTGATCTATGTATGTTTTTGTACCAGTACCATGATTACAGCTTTGCAACAGAGCTTGAAATCCAGGATTGTGATGCCACTAGTTTTAGGTTTTTTTTCAACATTCCTTTGGCTATTTGAGTTCTTTCCTGGTTCCACACAAATTTTAAAATTATTTATTTCAGCTTTTGAAAAAAGTTGATAGTATTTTGGTAGAGATTACATTGAATGCATCGACTGTGCTAGGTAACATAGACATTTTAACAATATTTGTTCTTCCAGTCCATGGGCATGGAATATTTTTTCTATTTCTTTGTGTCTTCCTCAATTTCTTTCATGAGCGTTCTATAGTTTTCTGAGTAGAGATCCTTTGCCTCTTCGGTTTTGTTTATTCAGAGGTATCTTACATTTTTTGATGCAAATATAGATGGGATCAACTCCTGTATTTCTCTTTCTTCTGTCTTATTGTTAGTGCATAGAAATGCAACTGTTTACTGTGTATCGATTTTATATCGTGCCACTTTGCCACATTCCTGTATGAGTGATAGCACTTTTGGGGTGCATAGTTTTGGGTTTTCCAGATAGGGTGTCATGTTATCTGCAAAGAATGAAAGTTTGACTTCTTTGCTGATTTGGATGTCTTTTATTTCTTTTTGCTGTCTGATTGCTGAGCCTAGGACTTCTAGTACCATGTTGAACAGTGGTAGTGGTGATAGTGGACATCCCTGCTATGTTCCTGACTGTACAGGAAAAACTCTCAGTTTTTCCCCACTAAGAATAATATTTATTGTGGGTTTTTCATAAATTGCTTTTATGATATTGAGGTATATCCCCTCTATCTCTAATCCTTGAAGAGTTTTAGTCAAGAAAGTTTGCCGTTTTTGGTCAAATGCTTTTTTTTGGTATCAATTAAGAAGATCATATGGTTATTGTCCTTTCTTTTATTAATATGGTTTATTGCATTGATTGATTTGTAGATGTGGAACTACACTTGCAGCCCAGGAATAAATTCCACTTGATCATGGTTAATAATCTTTTTAATGTACTGTTGGATCCTATTGGCTAGGATCTTGGTGAGAATTTTGGCATTCATGTTCATCAAGGATATTGGTCTGTAATTCTCCTTTTTGGTGGGGTCTTTGTCTGGTTTGGGGATCAAGTTAATGCTGGTCTCATAGAATGAGTTTGGAAGTTTTCCTTCCATTTCTATTTTTTTTGAAACAGCTTCAGAAGAATAGGTATTAGTTCTTCTTTCAATGTTTGAAAGAATTCCCTTGGGAAGCCATCCAGCCCTGGAATTGTTTGTTGGGAGGTTTTTGATTAGTGCTTCAATTTCCTTGCTTGTTGTAGGTCTGTTCAGGTTTTCTATTTCTTTCTGTTTTGGTTTTGATAGTTTATATGTCTCTAGGAATATATCTAATTCTTTCAGACCGCCTAAATTATTGACATATAGTTGCTCATAATATGTTCTTATAATTGCTTTTCTTCAGTGTTGGTTGTGACCTCTCCTCCTACATTCATGATTTTATTTATTTGGGTCCTTTCTATTTTCCTTTTTATGGCCAGTGGTTTATTGATCTTCTTAATTCTTTCATAGAATCAGCTTCTAGTTTCCTTGATCTGTTCTACTGTTCTGTTTATGTTTCATTGATTTCTGCCCTAATGTTTATTATTCCTCTTCTCCTGCTGGGTTTAGGCTTTATTTGCTGTTCTTTCTTGTGCTTTTTCAAGGTTATGCTTTGTATTTGAGACCTTCCTTGTTTCCTGAGAAATACTTGTATTACTATATACTTCCTTCTTAAGACGCCTTTGTTTAACCTAAAGGTTTGAACATTTGTGTCTTCATTTTCTTTTGTTTCCATGATTTTTTCCCCAAATTTTCTTTGATTGCCTGGGTGGTTCATTCTTTCTTTCATATGATGTTCTTTAGCCTCCATGTATTTGATTTCTGTCCAAATTTCCTGTTGTGATTGAGTCCTTTTTCAAAGCATTATGGTCTGAAAATATGCAGGGAATGATCTGAATCTTTTGGTCCTAGCGGAGACCTGATTTATGACCCAGTATGGGATCTATTCAGGAGAATGTTTCATGTGCACTCGAGAAGAATGAGTATTCTGTTGGTTTAGGATGAAATGCTCTGAATATGACTGTAAAGTCACTCCGGTCCTGGGTGTAATTCAAAGCCCTTGTTTTCTTGTAGATCTTTTGCTTAGATGATTTGTCTAAATGACTGGGGTGTTGAAGTCCCCTACTATTATTTTATTATTATCAATGTATTTCTTTAACTTGTAAAAAAAAAAAGAAAAACTTACATAACTCCACAACAAAAGAAGAAAAAAATCAATAAAATAACGGGCAGAAGACATAAATAGACATTTATCTAAGGAAGTCATCCAGATGTCCAACACACTGTTGAAAAGATGCTTAACATCTCTCATCAAATGCAGGAAATGCAGGAAATGCAAACAAAAACCACAATGAGATATCACCTCACACCTGCCATATTGGCTAAACTTAAAAAAAAAAACACTGAAAAAAATAATGTAATAAAAAAAGACATGAATAAGTGGTGAGGAAGATGTGGGGAAAAAGAAACTCTGATGCCATGTTGGTGGGAATGAAAACTGGGGCAGCCACTGTGGCAAACAGTATGGAGTTTCCTCAAAACATTAAAAACAGAAATACCACCTGATCCAGTAATTGTACTACTGTATATTTACTCAAAGAAGGTGAAAGCACTAAAATGAGAAACAAATGCACTCCAATGTTTATTGCAGCATTAATTACAAGAGCCAAATTATAGAAGCTGCACAAGCTTCCATAGACACATGAATAAAGAAAAAGTATGTGGTATGTACACACAGTAGAATATTACTCAGCCATAAAAATGCCTGAAATCTTGCCATTTGAAACAACATGGATAGAGCTAGTGAATATGATGGGAAGTGAACTAAGTCAGTAAAAAAAAAGGCAAATACCACATGGTCTCACTCATCTTAAGATTTAAGAGACAAAAGAAGGGAACAAAGAAAAAAGTGACAAAGGAAAAAAACTATTATCTATAGAGAACACACTGCTGGCTCCCAGAGGGAAAATGGATGAAGGGATGGGGGAAACAGGTGAAAGGGATTAGCATTATACTTATAGCAGCACTGAGTACTATATAGAATTGCTGAGTCACTATATTGTACATCAGAAACTAATTTAACACTGTGAATTAACTGGTATTTTAAAAAAAGAACCAAATAAACAAAAAAGTAACCCAGCACACCAAAATGTATAGTTCTTGGCTTATGTGTTTTTCTTCATATGTAGACTAAAGCTCCTTGAATAAAGTGATTGCACTGTGAACACTGTATTTTCATCAGTGTAGCACAGTGCTTGGATCCAGGCAGGTGCTAAGTAATTGGGGAGTGAACACATATTCATGCAAATCAGACTGAGGAGGTATACTCCATGCGTTTCATTGCCCTGTGGTCTCTGTGATGGCTACCAGTTCCTCCTTAGGAATAATGGTGGACTGGTTGTTGCTTATACTGTTACACAGGCAATCAAGGGAGAATCTGGACAAGCAAACAGAGTAGCCATTAAAAAGAAACCCAAAGGTCAGGCTAGGTCACCAAATGTTGCTTAATCTATAACCTAACTGCAATTCCAATCTCCCCAAGTAATGCTCACCTGTCAGTGAAGAATTTTCTGGTCAGCACCAGTGAGATATTCTGTCATATGGGTCCACTCTATCCCCAAGGAGGAGAGGCATCTGCATAGTAAGATCCTCTGCTCTCCCAGTTAAGAGGAGGTAATCTTTCCTGGCATTCTTGTCTCTTGTTTTGTCATCTTCCTTCCTATACAAACCTCCCATTTGCACCACTCCTCAGAGTTCCTCTTACCTGTCAGATGGGATTCTGTCTGATTCTTGAGTCACTTAATAAAACCAACCAGATCTTCAAATTTACCTGGTTGATTCAGGGATTGTTTTGTTTTGTTTTGTTTTACAAAAGGGGGGAGAAGTCAGAGATGTGAATGAGCTGGGGTGGGAGTGAGAGGGGGA
>PITA01027742.1:0-20484 GCA_004023965.1 Spilogale gracilis | reverse complement strand
GCGGCCATTCTGGGGACAGGAGGGGCCCCCGCGGGGCGCGGACAGCTCCGAGGACCAGCTCAGCCTCTGCAGCACCCCGCAGCCATCCCCGGGACAGGAAGGGACCCCTCGCGGCGGGGACAGCTCGGAGGACGCCGCAGGGCCTGCCCTCCCAGTGGGGACTGCGGCCCACACAAGAGCTGCGCCAGCAGGACGGCTTCCCTGCTCTGGTCTCCGCTTCCCTCGCTGAAGTCCGGGAAGACACCGCGCGTTTCCAGGGCCTCCAGACACCGCACGTCTGCGAGCCGCGGCGCTGCGTGCAGCCCACCTCAGGGAGCGCGGTCAGGCTGCTCCCAGTCTCTGCCCCTCCACGCCCCGTAGGCTCCACCCCGGCTCCGTCCTCCGGCTGCGTCCCCCCGATTTCCCGAGCACCCGCACAGCCGAAGCGGCTCGGAATTGGTCCACGCGAGAAGCACGAGCACCACCGCACACACGCACGTGCCCCCGGGCCGGCCCTGCCCACGTGAGAACGCAGGGCCGCGCTCCAGCGACCAGTCACTCCGCCGGCCAGCCCCCAGACGGCGCTCCGGGAGCCCCAGGGCTGCGAGGGCCACGACCCCGGGCCGACGACCCGACCTCCGACCGCCAGCGCCTCGTCCGCCCCGAGAGGCCCCGGCACTCACCATCCGCGGGGACCCGACCCAAGGCGGCCGCCGCCAGCCCGACCAGCGGGCGTCGCAGCATAAGGGCCGCTGCCTCCCTCCTTGGGGCTACGTCACAGCACTGCGCCGGCCCTCCCGCCCGCATGATAGTACGTCATGGAGCAGCGCCGGCCGCCACCGCCCACGGAGTACGTCACAGCGCCGTGCCCACCCACCGCGAAGGAGTACGTCTTTGAGCCGCGTCCTCCGCCTGCGCCCGAGAGGTGCGCGTCTTACCGCGGCGTCGACCTCGCCCCGCCCCCAGGCTTGTCGTCAGTGACGCGCGACGCAGCGCTCGCGGATGACGTCACGGCGTGGCCGCTGGCGCACTGGGTGCTGGGTCAGCCGGGACGCGGGCAGTCGGCGTTGCTCCGGAGCTCACGCAGGAGGGTAGGTGGGTCCGGGCTAGCTATCCCCGACCGGTGGGCCGGGCCGCATCGCCGGCCCTCCACCGCCACGGTATGAAACGCATCCGCCGGCTTATCTCTCGGCCTCTCGTTTTCCCGCCGGATCGCTTCCGGAGACCGAGGAAGGTCCGCGAACGTCCTGCACACGCGGACGGGGCGCCCGGGCCGGGAGGGTTGTCTTCGGGGAGGTCCGACCGTCCGAGGTTGCAGGCGGGCGCGCGGCTCTCGGCGACCGGGCTCATCTCCGCGCACACCCCAGCGCGTGGTCCCGGTGGCCGCGACTCTTGACTCTCCTGCTGTCCAGACCCTGCTGTAGGTTGTAGGAAGTAGGTGTTCTTGTGAAGCCCCCACCCCGTACGTTCTACTGTGTCCTCGAGCAACTTCCCCGAGTCCGTGACCCGCCGGAAAGGGTGTGTGTGCTGGGTTGCAGGCTCCCTGTTGCGGAGGCTTGGGTCCGTCGCTTCTAGCCTAACAGGGTACCAGGAGGGAGAGTGGCGACAAATTCCCCATTGAAGACGCACTTGGGTCTGTGGTTTCTAATTGGCTGGGGTTCTGGGAGGGTCAGTTAGTGGGAACCCCTGTCTTCTTTCCTTGCCCAGCAGGTCTCCCACCAGGCCAGTGGCCAACCCCAAGCCTCCACGAGCCACTCGGTCCCTCAGGAGGAATGGCCACCATGGGCAGGCTGCTTGGGTAAGTAGGTGCCTCCGGGCCGGGGGCTGCTGTCATGGGGCCCTCTAAGGGGAACCTTCCTAGCCAGTGTCTATATATGTGGAGAACAGGTACGAGCAGTTGTTGAGGATGGAATGGAAGTGATTTGTGAGTACTTAACACCAGACTTGTGTTGGTGGTGATGCTCCCATTCAGATCCTGCAGCCTAGCCTGGTTCTGGGTCCTTGGAGAGGGCCATGCCTTCCGGCTGTTCCCCTTGAACTGCCCCCTTCTTGCCATTCCCCTCAGCTCGGCCTCCTGAGATGAGAAGTGTAGTGTGATCACAGTGTTGCCAGAGAAGCCAAGCAGGGCAGGCTTCCAGCAGGTTTTGTGGAATCTAAGGGAGAGGGATGGGGCATGTGAAGCTATGGATATGTGGGGAAGCCGGCAAGGGACTCTGGCTGCAGTGTCCCTGCAGGGCCCTCGTCCTAAGGCAGTTGGTGTTAGAGCTGTTCTAACAGTGAGGGAGCATTCTCCCAGCCCCAGTCTGCCAAGCCAGGCTTCTCAGGGGTGGCTGTGTCCCAAGCTCCCTGGAGTCACCCCTACCCTCCCTGCCTGATGCCAGCTTCCTTTGTGCCGCAGAGTACCACCTGTCTCTTCTCTGCCATCTCCATGACTCTACCGGCAGGGACTGACTGAGGGCCCAGGTATGGCTCCGGGACTTCCCAGCAAGCAGGGTGTGTTCTTGCCACTAGGACAGCAGAGTCCAGCAGCGGACACGCACCCTCACTCAGCCCGAGGGGCTGCTGGGAAGTGCAGCCTGTGGAGGGAAGTCCCTCCAAGGCAGGCGCTGCTGGACTGGGGCGCTGCTGGTACAGGGCCCTCAGCCAGGCTGCCTCATGAACGGAGAGTTCCTAAAAGCATGGGGACTGGACTGGAGCTGATGTGGGGACCGAGTGGGAGGCTGTGGGGATGGTTTGGGCAGGACGCTGCTGCTCGAATAGACTGTGTACATGCGGCTTCCTATCTCCTCCTATTGGGTCACCTCAGCACACACAGACTGCCAAGTATAGGAAGGTTAGGTGTCTGCCACGGTCAGAAGCCAGGTGGCCTGCAGGTGTCTTGGTCTGCTCCGGCTGCCCTAACAGAGTGCTACAGGTGGGACGGCTCCCTCTCCACGGGTGTGGAGCCTAGAAGTTTGACCTCAGGGGGCTGGCAGTGTTCGGTTCTGCTGAGGCCTGGCTTCCTGGCTTGGTCTTCACAGTGGGGTTCTGCTCTCTGGCTCTCAGAAGCGCCCCAGTTCCAGCATGGGGGTCTTTGAGACCTCACATAATCCTGCTCACGTCCTAGAGGCTCCGTGCCTGATGTCTTCCCATGGAGGTTAGGGCTTCAGCGCATGAATCCAAGGGGACATGGAGGTCCAGGCCATAGGACTCGCTGTCCATTCCCCTGGAAGTCTGTTTCCTGCTTGTTGCTCAGTACGCTGAGGGCACTGGGGTCCCGGCTGCTGCCGTCTGACCTCATCTTAAAGCCCTCTGCACTCGCCCCAGTGGTATCTTCCATGGGGCAGGAGCTATTCTGACCATTCCCCTCTGATGTGCGTCACCGTGTGTCCCTGTAGCAGCTGGGCGGCATGGGTGCCCTGGTCCCAGTGGCAGCCACTGACCAGTGCACACGTGTGTGCGTGCATGTTTGCAGCCTGCTGCGGCAGCCCGTGCTAAGAGAGTGTCCTCTGGTGTGTGGCCACCTACACACATCCTCCTGGCAGGCCGACAGCAGCAGGGCCTCGCTCACTCGTGTGCACCGACAAGCCTACGCACGCCTCTACCCCGTGCTCCTGGTCAAGCAGGACGGCTCCACCATCCACATCCGCTATCGGGAGCCACGCCGAATGCTCGAGGTGTGCCCCCTGTCCCCACGCTCCCTGGGGTGCAGGTCCTGGCCGGCTGGCCTCTAGCAGGCACGCCTCTGGGAGCTGGTGGGTTAAGTGGCCACCACAGCTTGAAGGGGGGAGGAGGGCAAGCCGTGAACTGGAATTGCTCATTGAGGAGAGGGACAAGTTCCTGCCATGTGTCAGGACCAGACAGCAGCTGCATGTCTACTGAGCAGCAGTGTTTTGAGGAAGCAAGCAGAAATGTTTGCTTAAAGATGGAGAGTTCTCGCAGGAGAGAAGACCTGGCAGAAAGTAAAAACCCTTCCTTGCACAGTGGAGAATGAGGTGAGAGACACAGATGAGGCCCTGGGCCCTCTGAGCAAGGTGCATGCATGTTCCTCCTCGCAGATGCCCGTGGACTTGGACACCCTGTCCCCAGAGGAGAGGCGGGCCCGGTTCCGGAAACGCGAGAGCCAGCTCAGAACGAAAAAGGAGGAGAAGCTGGAGTTCAGCGACGACTTTGACGTGGAGAAGTACAAGCGGTTTTGGATGAAAAAGTGACATGCCCAGAAGCTGCCTGGGTGGGGGATGCCGTGGGCCAGGAGGGTGTGTTTTTAAATGGTGTGTTTACAAAGCTGCTTCCACGTTACCTTTCCTTCTGGTGTGACCAAGCCAATTCAGGTGCTCCAGAATTGGCGGAGGCCTGAAAGGCATGGGAGCAGGCAGGGTAGGAGGAAGGCGGACTGTAGAGCCCCCTCACCCCGTCCCACCTTCAGACTCAGGGCGTGCCGGCTCTCTTCCTGGAGCACAGTAGAACCCGCGCTCGGACCGCCACCCTCAGTAGGGCTGTAGGTTCCTGTGCAGAGCTGGGGGCTATGGCGGGGAGTGCTGCCAGGCCTGCCTTCAGCCACAGTCCCAAGGGGGCTTCTGCCAGAACCCCTCTGTGTGAGCCATCTTAGCAACTGCCTGTTCCCAACACTCACCCTGCCTGGTGACTACCCATTTTCACGTGCCCATGCTGTGCCTAGTCTGTCCCATACTGCTAGACCCCCTTCAAGGATAGTGTCTTGCTGTCTCCCACAAACTTGGGGTGTAACTTGGTTCTGGGCAGCAGGCGCACACCAGGCCACAGGGTGTGCCCCCAGAACAGGCTGGTGGCAGGGTGCCTGGCGGACCAGCGGGGACTAAGAGTCCAGCACCTGTTCCCAGGAGCCACAGACACCATCCCCTCCCTCCCTGCTCCCTCACAGCTGCACATCCTCCCCAGCACTACAGTGCAGAGAGACAGCCTGGATTGACAGGGCAAGACACAGGCCAGCCCCAGGCCTAGGCCAGGCCAGCTGCCCTGCAGCCCCAGAACAGAAAAATGGCAGGTGCCCATAGAAAGGCTTGTTTGTCGTCACTGCCAGTGAACGCCCCCACTGCTGTAGGCTGGGAGTGGCTGAGGGAGCCCCAGCAAGGGACAGGGTATGCCCATCCTAGCTTCCAGACATCCTGCTCCTCCCCACCCATTCCCCTGGCCGGGGATGCGCACGGGTACTGGAGAGTCCTTCCAGGTCCCAGAGACTTCCGGTCCATCTGGGGCACTTGAGACGCTGTCGACGCTGATGCCCCCTAGGGTCCAGGCCCACCGGGTGACGGCAGGAGCACCAAGAGACTCCAAGCCAGCAATGCCGACCCCTGTGGCACCGACACTGGTGGCCTTCGCCTGTGGAGGAGCACACCTGGGGCTGCCCACCTGCCCTCCCACGCCAGAACCCCCACGAGACAACCCCGACCCCAGGGCCACACGTGGGCGAGCGGAGGCTCCGAAACGACGTCTTGCACGACTAGGGCGCTTCCCGCGGAGGCGGGCCGCCGTCGGCCGTCCGCTCCCGGGACTGCGGCTGCCGCGCAGCCGAGCTCTCTCAGACGGTCCGGCACAACCCTGGCCGCACGCGCGGAACGCGACTTGGGGGCACTGATCATGAACGGCGTGGCTACCAGAGACCGACGCTCAGGGCCCGCCGGCGCACCCAGGCCCACACGCCACCCGCGGCGCCGCGCAGGCGCACCGAGTGGCCGCGGGGGTGGGGCGGGGCACAGGGGCGCGAGGTCGGAAAGTGAAGGATGCCGGGCTTGCGCGCGGGTGACGTCAACGCGCGCGACGCGGGAGCCGGTGCCGGCGCCGCCCGGGGTGGCGAGGCCAGGGTTTTGGATGGCTGCTGGCTGGCGGACGTCCTGGCATCATGTTCGGTTCCAGCCGGGGCGGCGTGCGCGGCGGGCAGGACCAGTTCAGCTGGGAGGACGTGAAGACCGACCGACAGAGAGAGAACTACCTGGGTCAGCAGGGCGCTGGGCCCTGGGTGGGGGGGGACGGACAAGGAGCGAGGGGGCGCGGGTTCAGGGAGCAGGTGCGTGCGACTTGCCGGTGCAGGGCCGGGTGTGCGGAGAATGCGCGCGGGAGAGCTGTGGGTACGAGGGGTCGCAGGATTCGGGGGTGCGGAGAACGGGGTTGCGGGGTATCGCGGGTGTGGAGAACGGGGCCGCGGGGTTCGCGGGTGCAGGGTAGCGCAGGGAGTCGCGCGGATTTCCCCCGGACTGAGCCCTGGGCGCTGCATCCCCTCAGGCAACTCACTAATGGCCCCGGTGGGCCGCTGGCAGAAGGGCCGCGACCTCACCTGGTACGCCAAGGGCCGGGCGGACGGTGCGGGACTGAGCCGGGAGGAGGAGCTGGCGGCCGTACGGCAGGCGGAGCAGGAGGCGCTCATGGCGGCGCTGTGAGTGCGCCCCGAGGGGTCGGGGGCGCTCTGGGGGGTGGGGGCACGCGGCTGGGACGGAGGGGAGGGGGCCCAGGCGAGGCAGGACGCCTCCTGAAGCTCGCACGCGCCCCCCCGCAGAGGCTACAAGAACGTGAGGAAGCAGCCCACCGGCCTGAGCAAGGAGGTGAGGGAGCCCTTGCAGGGAGGCGGACGGGGGGCGAGGCCAGGATTCGAGCGGTTGTGAGCACCCGCGTGCCCCCCCCACCCAGGACTTTGTGGAGGTGTGTAAGCGGGAAGGAGGGGACCACGAGGAGAAGGGAGTGGACCGGCTGCTGGGCCTGGGGAGCTCCAGGTGCGTGGCAAGGGGGCGGATGGTGCCCGTTCCATGCGTGGAGGCAGCACCTGGCAGGGGGCGCACATGCTCATTGCAGGCGATTCTCTCCTGCCTTCCTGCAGTGGCTCAGCAGGCCGAGTGGCATTGTCCCGGGAAGACAAGGAGGCCGCCAAGCTGGGGCTGTCAGTGTTCACGGTAAGTGTCCAGAGGCCCACAGGGATCCCCTCTCCCAGCTGGCTGGTCCTCCCACCCCTACCCCCAGAGTGACTTCCCTCCTCAGCACCAGCGTGTGGACGGCAGCCGGCCAGGCTCCTCACCAGCCTCAGCCAGGAAGAAGCCTAGGTCAGAGGAGGAGAAGGCAGAGCCCAGGTAAGGGTTGCTCCCTCTTGGTGCACTGGCTGCCTGCTGGGGTCCCCAGAGGGGCATGCTCAGATGGGACCCTGGGGCAAGGGGGAAGGCGGGCATCCTGGCAGTTTCCTGCCACAAGGGGAAGGAGTGCTGTATGTGTTGGCCATGGGCCCACGGGGTCCTGACACGGTGATGAGACCATGTCCTCACAGCCCCAAGAGCCAACGGAAAAGCAGGAAAGAGAAGAAAAAGAAAAAGAAGAAAAAGCACAAGAAAGAGAAGAAGAAAGACAAAGCACACAGAAGCAGGGTGGCCTTGCCGCTGCCCCCTGCCTCTGCTGGGTAGGTGTGCCTCTGCCTTGGGGTGGTCTGATGGGTGAGGCAGGGCAGTCTCCCACAGATAGGGTGTCCCTGGTCTCCCCAGGTCCGGGCACCACAGGCACGGCTCTGACTCAGAGGACGACTCCTCGCCCTGCTCCAAGAGGAGGTGCAAGCGCCACAGTGACTGAGGCAGGCAGGCCCCCACGCCAGCGGGAGGATGCACTGGGCCTATGAATGGCCTGTACAGCCGCTTCTATTTTTCTTTCACTCTTTGTACTTTAAAATAAAGTTATTTTAACTCATTCTCCAGAGAAGGTGGTGGCCATGTGTTCCAAGACAATCAGAGATCACGTGGAGAGGATTTCCCTGTGCTGGTGTCCTGTAGTCCCATGTGGGCCTGGCCCTAGGGGTCACTTCCCACTGTCAGGGACAAGCTGGACCTTTAGACCACAGAGGGGGCACAGACTTGTCCCTGGAGTGTCCCCCCCCAACTCCCTCTGGGGACCGGCCTGCTGAGTCCTGCTTCTCCTGGGTAGGTCCAGGCCTCCTGCCACCTCTGCAGGGAGGTGTGCACAGAGCCAATAAATTAACCCTTACAACCAACTGCAGTAAGGACAAAACTCAGGTTGGATTCATAATTATGAAGACCATTCTGTCTTCACAACCCTGACCCTGGTTTTTTAGCCTGTTCGTGGAGGTGAGTGAGCTTGGGTAGAAGCCAGACTAAGCATCTTCCACCAGCCAATATCCATACTGGGCGAAGAAGCAGGAGCACCAAGAAGGGCTCCAGGTTGGAGGGATGGCCTCCAAGGAGCAGGAAGGGGCCTGGGGCACACCCCACAGCCTGGCACTGCCAGGATGGACCAGGACAGGGCACTGGGCCACAGGGAACGCTCAGCAGCACGGTCTACGTCCCCGCTGGCACCCAAGCATTGGAAAGCCATGAAATAGTTAAGAGATTTTATTCTAGTCGCTATAATTACAGTGCTTGTTTGTCGAAATGAAAACTGAAAACGAGTATACAAAACAGTTGATTACTAATCGTGTATTGAAAGCAGTAGAGGTTCCACGACACCAAATAAACCAGTTCTGAGGATTTCCCCAAGATAAAGTTTGACAGCTCCAGCTTCTTCAGTGTTTATCAAAATACAAAAGAAAACAGTAGAGGTCGTCGTTTCGATGGCAAATCTGACCCTTGCAGGCTGAGGGAGTGAAAGCACATGTAGACAGGGGCTCCGGGGGCTGAGGCTCTAGGGTGACCGGCCTGCCCGCCCGCACTCCTGCTGGTGAGACCCCAGGCCAGAGAGCCCACATGGACCCAAGGGAAGGCTGGGGTCCCCCTTGAGGGGTCCATGAGCGGTGGCCGCGGCCTCCAGCCTGTCTCCTGGGCAGCTGTGAAGCACAAGTACAAGCACAAACGCTAGGGGATGCAGGATGACCCAAGACGGAGCGAATCACTAGGACCCTATGGTGACCATGCAGAATGGACCGTAGCTGGTTCTGCCCTGCTGCACGGTCCCGCCGGGAAACAGACCACTGGTGGACTAGACTCTGGCCGCCGCTCAGAACCGACACTGGGCACGGTTCTCCCTTTCGTGGGTTCAAGTGTTCTCCTTATCTTGTCTTTGTAACTATTTTTAAAATGCACTGAGTTTGGGTTAAAAACCAACCACCAAATTGGATCTCATCACAGATCTAACGCTCGAGGAAGTGTGTGCCAGGCTGGTCGGACCCCAGGCTGGAGGCCCCATGTGCCTAAAATCCCTTCTCAGTATTAACAGTGGGTTGATTCTCTCTTTACAATAAAAAAAGCTGAGTAATATTGCATAGGAGTACCAGAAACTGCCTCGTTGGGAACAAAAACTATTTACATTAAATAAAAACCCGGCTGCAGGCTGCGTCCGCGCATTTACAGCATGGTGAAGCTCACTGTGACCGACCACAGAGACAGCTTCTGGCACTCACACCACATGAGAGTAAAGCAGGGTTGAAAGGAGGGGGTGGGGGGTAGAGGGTGCGGCTCACTTCTGGTTCCGGAGCTGATTGGACAGCCAGTCCAGTCCCTCATAGAGCCCGTCCCCGCTGGTGGCACAGGTGGCCTGAATGTACCAGTTCCGGTGGCGCAGGGAGTGCAGCCCCAGCTTGTCTGTGATCTCAGCCGCGTTCATGGCATTGGGGAGGTCCTGGGGGAAGAGGCCCGTGGCAGGTCAGCACACTGCAAGGACCACCCCTATAGGTCCATGAACCCGGGCTCACCCCAACCTGCCCACGAAGAGTGCACGCATGTACCTGCTTGTTGGCAGGCAGCAGCAGGACGGCACCCCTGAGCCCGCTGGACCACTTCTATGGGCCTGTGAACCCCATGCTCACCCCAACCCATCTGCAAACAGCACCCGCACACCTGCTTGTTGGCGAACACCAGCAGGACAGCATCCCTGAGCTCATCCTCTGCCAGCATCCTCATGAGCTCCTCACGGGCTTCGTTCACACGCTCTCTGTCGTTGCTATCCACCACAAAGATGAGACCTACAGAGCTGTGGGCATTAGGACAGGCGGCGAGGGCACCCTGACCTCCCCTCACGAGACGCAGCACCTGCACTCACCTTGAGTGTTCTGGAAGTAGTGGCGCCACAGAGGCCGGATCTTGTCCTGGCCACCCACGTCCCACACGGTGAAGCTGATGTTCTTGTACTCCACGGTTTCCACGTTGAAGCCTGGGGGAGCATGGCCCAGGTGAGCCTTCCCTGAGGCCCCCGCCACCCCTGTCCCAGCCCCATAGCGCACTCTCCTCACCTATGGTGGGAATCGTGGTCACGATCTCACCCAGCTTCAATTTGTATAGGATGGTGGTCTTCCCTGCAGCATCCAGGCCCACCATGAGAATACGCATCTCTTTTTTGCCAAAAAGGCCCTTGAAGAGGTTGGCAAAGATATTTCCCATGCTGTAGGCAGGTGGGAGGAACACTGGCCAGAGAAACCTGTAGAAACAGCAATCGCCGCGTCTCTATCTGTATGCCCAGCAGCAGCTTGGGGCCCTCCCTCCAGCCCGGCAGCAACACAGGCCTGACTCCTCAAAGCAGGAATGGAGTCCCGCCCTGAGGAGGGAGCCTCTGGGGAATTTGGGGACAGGGGTGACTGGCGTTGGAGACTGAGATGCCCATGTCAGCTCGACCTGCCCTGGCTGTGATGTACGACACGTACCCGATGCAGAGGGAATGTGGAGCACTGTGACACGAAGGTGAGATCCTCTACAGGACCCATCCCACCAGTGACACAGGCCACAGCTGACCGTCCCCAACGGGCCGAGAGCTTAGCACTCACCCATGAGCAGGACCTGGGGCCCGACCACACTGGGGCGCTCGGGCAGCATACCAGCCAGAAATCTGCAGGGAAGCCTGTCCAGTAGGCACTTCCACCCCAGTGAGGAGGCATCCCTGAGGCCACATCAGGGTCCCCTCGTTCAGAGCGGAAACCTGGGCCCCGGTCAGGTGGGCAGGCAGGCACTGGCGGCCACAGCCACAGAGGGAGCTCCCCAGCCCCCACCCCTTGGGGCTCAGGAGAGTCCTTTCACTCTTCAACAGTGTCCTGTCCCATACAGGGACTTGGGAAAAATGGTCACTCAAATGCAGACTGCCCGGTAATCTGGGCTTTTGACACCGGGCAGAAGCTAGGCAGCAGGGCATGCGGCAGCCTTCAGACAAGAGGATGGACTGTGTGCACAGGAAGCCCCCTGGACAACGGCAGGTGCACACCGAGTGCTGCTGAGGCTGGGAGAGGGCCCTGCTAGCCGCACCTGTCCCCGGAGCAGGCAGGAGCTCCCCAGGCCTTGGAACATGGACAAGAAACAGGCCCAGCCCACTTTGCCTCTGAGGACAGGCTCATGGGTGTCCTCAGCAGTGAGCACAGGGTTGCCACTCTCTCCGGAGTCAGCAGCCAACACGCCCTGGCCACAGTAGTCTGTTGGTGCTGTCCCTGAGGATCGACAAGGTGTGGCACTGCTGTGTTACTTGGTGGCTTTGATGCTCCGGCGGCCCCATGCATGCCTGGTGGAGGTCTTCATACTGGCTTCAGTGCACTTTCCCTGGCTGTCGCTCAGGATGTAAAGTCATGTCTACACTCAACATGGGGCCTGAACTTAAAACCCTGAGATCAAGAGTCGCACACTCCACGGAAGGAGCCAGCCAGGTGCCCTGCTTCCATGCATCTATGACGTTTTTAGGCTTTTCATGGTCTGACCTCGTGTTCTTCCTTAGCTCTACAGGAAGGGACCTCCCTGGAGCAATGGCACCGGGGCTCTGCTGCCAGCATCTAGTAGGCAGGTGTAGCATGCGCCAGGCTGGACACAAGTGTATGCAGCATGCTGGACGGGCAGGCACATGACCCCACAGATGGGGACAAGCCACCTGCAGGCCTCTGGCCTGGAACCTAGGCCTGCTTGCATTTGGAAGACCCACGGCAGCAGCACCCTAGCTCTCTTGAAAACGCCACCAATGGCGGCGCGAGTGGGGAAGCGAGACAGAAGACTACTTACAAGGAGAAAACAAACAACCCCCCACAATCTACACACAGCCCCGTGACAACAAGGTGGGGATCCGGTGCCACAACACAAGGACAGGCTGGTGGCCGACCTGAGAACCAGACAGAGAGAGACACAGACATACACACACGATGGATAAAAAAGGGAACCCGAGGAGCAATTTCAAAGGTTCACATCTACCTTGGGTATTAGATACAACACCAGAGGCGTGACCCATGAAACAAACAGCTATAAACTTCCACTCTGGGCATGACTACATCAAGAAAATGAGAAAATAAACTAGACAGCAAGAAAATATATGCAAGATGAAGAGCTGTCATCTAAGAAATATCCAAAAGGCCGCTACAATTCAGTAACAAGCCCATTTCAGTTGTATTTAAGAACTGTAAAATGGGCATAGGGAGAACGATGCCTGGGGCTCTGTCAGGAAAGCATCTGGCTCTTGGTTTCAGCTCAGGTCTTGGGTCTCAGACTTGTGGGATCAGGCTTTGAGCTGGGCATGCAGCCTGATTCTCTCTCTCCTTCCCTCTCTTAAAATAAAACAAAGAAAAGAAAGAAAAGAAAAAGGAAAGTAAAAACTGTAAAATGGGTCAAAGACTGGACACTACCCCGAGGAAGATCTACAGATGCAAATGAGCACATGAAAAGATCTCCTCCAAGAAACCCAAGTGAGAATGAGCTGCCCACTAGGCCCCTATCAGAAAGGCCCAAATCCACAACACTGATGCCACCACCAGATGGTGAAGATGTGGGGCCATGCGAACGCTCAGGCCTCGCTGACAGGATCCCAGGACAGGACAGCGGCTTCTCACAAAACGAAACAATCTCTTACACGACAAAGGAGCCAAAGCCACGTCCATGTAACACCATGTACAGGGTGTTTACAGCAGCTTTACCCACAACTGCCAGAAGCCGGAAGCCCTCTCCAGGCTGTCCTTCAGAAGGAGAGCGCCTGCAAACAGAGACTGTGGTCCCCTCAGATGACCAACAGTCATCCATGCTGGGAAAGAAACGAGCTTCCACACCACCAGAAGACGCAGGGAAGCTGCAGCATGTGTTACTGGGGGAAAGAAGCCCACTAGAGCGGGCTACTCCTTGCCCTGTGATTCCAAGTGTATGGTGGGGTCCTGTGGAGAGAGCAGACAGACCCCTCGGTGGGTGCCAGGGGACTCAGCAGGGCTTCAGGGCCATAAAACCCTGAGTCTGGGTGACCCTGCAGGCACGGGCACATATCCTTCCACACTTGTCCTTGCCCACAGCACGCACACCATGGAGAATGAACCTCTGCAGAAAGGAGGGGCTCTGGCTGACACGTCCATGCAGGTCCATCAGCTGAGGGGGATGCTGACCTAAGGGCAGCTACCTGCCTATAGAAGCTCCCCACTGGGGCGCCTAGGTGGTTCAGTCGGTTAAGCGACTGCCTTCGGCTCAGGTCATGATCCCGGACACCCGGGATTGAGTCCCACATCGGGCTCCCTGCTCGGCGGGAAGCCTGCTTCTCCCTCTCTCACTCCCCCTGTTTGTGTTCCCTCTCTGGCTGTGTTTTTCTCTGTCAAATAAATAAAATACATTAAAAAAAAAAAAAGGAGCTCCCCATTGCTTCCCCTCAATTCTAGGGGACCCAGAAACTGCTCCAAAGTATCTCAGGAGGGGGGGAGACAGATTTAACAAAATTAACATCTAATGGCCAGAAACTCCAAAAACCAAAGCACACAGAAAATTCTGGGGAAGAAATCCTTCAGTGTTCCAGCTCAGGAGGTCAGAAACCTCCAGACTGAGGGAGCCTGGGGTAGAAATGCGAAAACAGACGCACTCTGGGGACACCAAGGGTCCATGTGCTTTATCAAAGTGACACAGCAGTGCTTCCAACCTGTAATTCTACACCCAGACAAGGCAGGGATTCAGGGGAGGGGCAGAACAAAGAAGGGAAGGCCAGAAATGTACCCCTTCCTTGCAAGGTGGCCACAGGGGAGGGGAGGCCCCCCACCCAGAAAAGGAGGCTCGAAGGCAGAGTTCCAGAGAAGGGGAACATGTCATGTGCATGGCTAAAACACGGGGTTTGGCAATCCCAGGGTACCTGGGGGAAACCTGATGACAGGCACAAACCAGTGAAGAAAGAGCACGGTAATTTGTCCTAGGGGAAAACATCAGGCAGTCCCCAGCTGGCTCAACCCTGCTAGACTGCAGTTATAGCTGCCCATCTCCAGGTGTCAGGGGCCAACCTTTACTGCCCAGAGCAGATAAACTGAGGAACACTGAAAAATACAGCGGGGACAGTAGAGCCACGACAGGGGGCTACCTTTGGGATGCAAAAAGGGGGAGTGCAAATTCCACCTGTTTTAGCGTCAACGTATCTCGTTCTTACAACTCAACACAAAACCCTAGGGACTCAGGTGACCCTTCTCCATCTCCACGTGGGCAGAAGGGCCATCTCAGGGTAGACCTGCCCATTAGTCCCCTGCTCCCAGTGTGCCCTTGCCAGCCCCCAGAACCCCATCTGCCTACACACTATTCCTGCCTAGCCTGCTGGGCTGTGCTGAGCATCAAGTCTTGGGTTCAAGAGGCTACCACACAGAGCGATTGGTCTCTCCAACTACTCTGGAAGATCTACACCTGCCACGCACCTGGTGACCCTGGTGCCTCCTGGCCTGTCCCCAGCACCATCTCCTGTTGTGAGAAATGTCAGTGCCAACGGCCAAAACAATGCTGTGCTGATCCTCTTGGCACAGGTCCCCATGTGCAGCACACTCGTCCCCGTGCTAGGTCGCACCTTCTGCCACCAGAATCCCTTCAACTCAAGTCCAAACCTGTCTTTCAGGTTTACTCTGATGATCCTCTGCATCAATGAGCAATGAAAACATGGACTTTCCCCCAAGAGCTGCCACCTGCCCAGGAATCAGCAGCAGCCCCACAGCTCTGTGGTAAGGACCGAAAACGGAAAGCAAAGAACGCAGCCACCTACGTTCTTGGACACAAAGGTCTATTTGGCCCCAGAACAACGAAAGGGGCCAACGATGGGGCCTCCCTGGAGAAGCCAGTCGAGAAGATGAAAACACTGCCTTCTGCTCCGATGCTGAATACCACGTGGCGCTGTGGCCTCTATGGCCTCCTCGGGGTCCCCTCGTACAGGCCTGTGAGGTCTCAGAGCAAGCCAAACCACAGGAGGCGGCTGACTTGAAAGAATCTCTAGCAGCGATGGCCAACAGGACCCGAACGACTTGCAGTCACCAGCATGAAGAAACCGCCGACCTGGAGCTCTACGTGAGAAACGAAAATGTGACCCTAGGGACACAAACCAGACCCCAGTGAGGGTCTGGTTCCATTCTGTGCTGTACATGGTGCGCTCAGAGGGACGAATCCTCCCACTCGAATGAAGACCTGGGGGACACCAGAGCTTCTTTTTTACCCCCTTTGTAAGTCAAGTTCCTTGAGTGAAATGTGCAGCTCTGCAGTTCACACTATTAGTTTTGATACCTAACCTGAGAAAAATGAACACAGCGAAGATTTCTCCAAGGAGCTGACAGGGTTAGGGATTGCTTTATAAGGGATTTGTGAACCAGCAACTGCCTTCTAACGGTCATCTGTGGGCACAGACGGTCTGTCACTCAAAAGCCCAGCCCAGCCCTGACACACAGCATTTCACCATAGGAGGGGCAGACACGATCATCAAGAACCCGCTGCACACCAGTGGATACAGCCTCAAGTCGTCCCCCCACCGGCAAGTCCCATGTGGCTCAGGCTCCTCCTCTGGGTTGTCCCTCGTTTGTGCTAAACACATACGCCTCAGAGTCCTCACGCAATTATGACAAAGATCGGAACCCACACACTCACCGGGGAGAAGGTTCGGCCTGGCACACTCAACAGACTGACCCTTCCTCCCACCCTGGGTCATATAGATAACGGACACAGGTGCCCTCCAACGTTCAAGCACACAGCACAGTGAGTCCCCATGTACGTGCACCATGTAACGTGATCATCACATCCCTCACGTCCCAGAGCTACAAGTGATTTTCTTGTGAGAACATTTGCAATCTCCTCTCTTAGGACTCAGACACAATGCAGGCCTGTCATCCAGTTGTCATGCTGTACCCTATGTCCCAAGACATCCCCTGGGCCACCGTCACCCATGTCCCCCACTACCACCATGCATTTCCAGGAGGAAACAGAAGAGCAGGCACACACACTGTAGAAGCCCAGTGTTCTGATCTGCGCCACGGGCCTGTTGGCAATGGTCCCTGGTGCTTTCCCAACAAGGCACAGGGGCTAGCCCCGATGCAGTCACAAGGAAGGAGAACAAGCCCCAGACCTGGGAGGCCATCAGCCCCACTCTGCACATTGCCTCTGACAGCTGAAGGAGGGGGGCGTTACCCAGCAGGTCTGACTCCTGCACAACTAGTGAGACGCAATGTAGCGGTCTAGGGATGCACACCCCCCCCCCCCCCCAGCCATGGTGCACTGTCTCACAAGGCATAGGTGGGAACAGCCTGACTGCACTTAATGCTCCTCACCCCCACCCAGCTACAAAGACCAAAGCACCGAGAGCCTTCAGGGTTTACTCACTAATTTTCAACCTACCTATCCTCACAACATCTCAGCAAGCTACTGTTCCTGTGATTGCAGTTGGGACCCAATAACCAGCCAGCCTGTGGTGTGCTGTGTACAACATGCACAGAGGCCATGGAACCTGGGCCACATGGCCTCCAACTGGAGAACAAGGGTAGATGGGACACATGGTGTGAACAGGACGCTGAGCACACAGGTCCCACGGTCCCCAGCTGCACTGACCGAGGACCAGCCCTGCCAGGATGCTGTGTCGGGCCTCCTTCAGCTCCGGTCACTTGTCCTGACTGGGATTTTCTCGTGCCTCATTTGTCCCTGAGCTCCTGCCTTCCAGACAACACACACGTTTCTGGCCACCACTCCTAATATGCCCTCACACGTAAGCCACTCCACTCTGCCTCATACATTAGCGGCATACATACCTTCCCTCTGACCCCACACGCACTCAAGTCAGAAGAACTCATCACTGAAAAAAAGCCAAAGACTGAAAAAGCAAACCTGCATCAACTGCGACACTGAAATGCACAAAGCTTAAATTGAAAATGGGGGAATTCCAGTACTTCGTGGCCAGAAGGCAAAGCAGCATCTGAGAACCCACCCACCACCCCGAGAAGCACTCTACTTCCACCCTCACCAACCTGCACGTCCCTCCCAGCCCCGGCCAGCAGACCAGCAGTCTGGGATGGCTTGGGAGACCACGAGAGCCTGCCTCAATGACACCTGCAGTGCCTTCTCCACGAGGTGACCGCTCAAGCTGGGACGTCCTGCTCTGCACCACCCTTCTGGGCGCACCCTCACCACTCCGCGGGGCTGAAGGTCACCAGGCTCCAATGGAACAGGGCACCAGCTCATGCCCTCTGACCCCGTCCCTCCACAGTAGTCAGCAGACTCTCAATGGTGTCTTTCACAGTGGGGTCCCCACCCACGTCCTGAGGCTGCCACACCTGCTCTTGTACCTTCCCAGAGTGGCCACCAAAGCCCACCATGCAGGCGCGGGGCAGGGCAGGGCTCTGGGGGGGGGGGCAGGTCCTCCTGCATATGCACATGGAGTGGCCAGGAGGTCCCTGAGGTACTCTCAGCACAGGGCCTGGGGGTGTGTGTGTGTGTGGCCAATCCTCAATCCCCTGTATCTGTCTTCAAAGGGCTTCAAGGGACCATGACTAAAAAGAGAAAGAAGAACTTGCAGCCCTACATCTCTGTCTCTGAGGACACAGAGAGCCCAGTCAGCAGAGGTCGAGTGCCTCCACTCCATTCCCCAGAAGCTCTGCCCAGCTCCCATGGCCTCCTCTGGGGGGCTAGCCCTGCCAGCCCAGAGCACATGCAGGCACAGGGGCTCAGAGCCCCTCTCCCACACTGGACCTATCCCAGAGGCCACTGTCCTTATGGGGACTTCTTGTGTCTGCCCATCCATCCATGGCCTCTTCCTGCCTCTGGCCACACGTGCGACCCAGGACGGCCCTGGTGCCGAGGACCCCTGTTCACAGGCCTGCCCATGCCATCCTCTGCCTGAAGCCCCTCCACAGTCCCCATCCACCCCTCAGGGGAACGGGAGGTCCTGCTAGGTCAGCACCCCCATTCTGGCAGTACCCCCCCGCAGGACATCTGCGCACACACACACACACACACCCGCAGACTCCTCTCCTATTGTCCAGACTGAACCCCAACCTCCTCCTACTTCCTTAGGCCCAAACCCCAGAAACACCCACCACACCTCCCTGTGTCCCCTTCATCCCCTAATCCACCTGCTTCACCAGCAACTGCCTTCACCTGTCCCCTGGCACCTCATCTCCCCTCTGGCATCCATCCCACCAGCGAGGGACCCGAGGGCTGTTGGGCAAGGCAGACACCTGCACACCACATGCCAAGCCCGAGTCCTCACGCAGGTCAAGGCCAACACCCTGTGGCTGCAGAGCATCATGCTGCCATCTCAAGACCGAAGCGGGCACAAGCACCTACAGCCTGGAGGGCAAACTGCACGCCCCCCCCCCCCATGCTGCTCCATCTATCACGTGCCAGGGACTGCAGGACAGTGACTCCTGTTACTCATCATCACAGGGGTGCTCCCGCAGGGGTATGATCCCACCACAAACTCCAGGCCCTGCAGTAAGGGCAGACCACAGCAGCACATGGCCGGGCTGCAGGCACCAAGGGGGGCTGTGTCCACGGGGCTGCTCCGTTTCTCCCTGCGAAGGTGCTACAAAGAACAAAACTCCATCTCCCTTGTTTACAAGGTGGCTGCATTCCTGGAAAATGCAATCTATTAAAACCACCACCACAACAAAAGAGTTGCTTCTTTCTGTACACAGAACACGCACAAGTGCAGGCACTTGCGGTCACAGAGAACACACTCTTCGCTGTTGCAGAAAACCCTAAAATACGCTCTCTAGGGAGCCAGGCCCACTGGCTTGCAGCAGGCCTCCCAACCATGAGCTCCGATGCTGGAGGGCCTCTGTCCATGCTGCTGCCCTGCTGGGGAACTGACCCACAGGACCCAGCTCCTTTACACCTCCACTCCATGGCACCTGTCCGGAAGCACTGTGCCCATGGCCCTCCCCAGCTGCATGCCCGCTCTGCCCATGTCCAGGGCACCGCACAGCCACCCAGCCTGACGCTCTTCCCGTGGGCCTTCCTCCGCTGCTCACTCCCCGGGCACCCACAAGACCACCTGTCAGGGTGCAGAGGGAGAACCAAAGGGTACCCCGAGCCCAGAGGGATTACTCACATACATCGACAAACAGCCTATTCCTGAAAACACATCTGTCAGGGTGAGCCCATCAAGTTGACAGTGACTTTGGTGCTGGGGGCAGTCTGACAACGCTGTGACATTCCAGGGAGGCAGCTAGGGCTGCAGAGTCAGTGACTGGGCAAGCGTGCGCAGCTCGGCGATGTCCCACAGTACGGGACGTGCCCTTGGGTATGGGCACCTGGCGACTAATACGTTCTTTTCCCTGTCCCCTGGAACAAGTACATGTTCCATCACTCTGACAGAGACAAATGCTCAAAGCTCTATCTTCAGCATTTCACCAAACGCCAGAACAGAGAGATCTGAGACACACAAGATTCAGTTCACGAGGAAAGCCATGATGACAGGGAAATTCACAGGAAAACACTTTGGTGGCAATTTTTAAGACAGCCTTCGTTTTGAGTCCCGTGATCCAAACGCGGGCTGTCTTCGTTCCCACCCCTTGTGAATGAGACCCGATGCAACCTTGAAATGGTGTTTGTGGCTATGCGTGCCTAGGTTGAACTGAAGGGCTATGGAGAACTTCACAGGAGAAGGTGTTTGAGAGTGCTCACCACCAGATTTCCTGTTTGGCTTCCACACATGACATCACACAAATGACTGTGTGTGTGTGAGACAAATGGAAAGCCTCGTTCTTTTCCATATGACTCGCCGTTTGGAACCCCTCCTAGCTCGCCAGTCTACCTCTGAGAAGCAAAATGTATGACGTTCTGATAAAACACTCACCAGTGTTTCCAAAATCTACCATACACTCCCACTTCCTGAAAACGTGTGTGGACCCTAACTGGGCCTCCCACAAACTTATGCGGTACACTGGCAGTCACCTGCAGGGCCTCAGGGATGCACAGAACACGGGCCCCTGACACAGAATCACCCCATGTTGGTAAAACCTCCCTGCCTTCTGTGCTCTTCTGGCTTCTCTCGCATCAGGGCTGCCTGCTGCTGACAGGCAGCCGAGCCCCGTGGCCACAGCGTGAAGACAGCAGGACACGAAGGACGTCCACCCCTGCAACTGCCAGCCAGCTTAAACAAGGAGGCTGGGGAGGCGGGACACAAGGGACAGCAGGGGACGGCCTGAGAGACTCCCAGAGAGAAGGAGCTTTGACACTTATGTGCAACCTTTCCACTCAGCAAACAGAGGCGGCCAAGGATGCGCACCTCCCTTCCAGAACAGCAACAGAGCTGTAACGCTCCAGCAGACACAGTCCACCTAGGTGGTAAGGACTTCCTAGTAACCACCAGCCACCTACGATGCCGCCACCAGCACAGGGCTCCACCTGTGATGCGGAATCC
>PITA01027741.1:0-20485 GCA_004023965.1 Spilogale gracilis | reverse complement strand
GTCTTGAAAGAAGTTGCTGTGGCCGATGTCAAAGAGGTTACTGCCAA
This sequence comes from Spilogale gracilis, assembly GCA_004023965.1. Classification (NCBI taxonomy): domain Eukaryota; kingdom Metazoa; phylum Chordata; class Mammalia; order Carnivora; family Mephitidae; genus Spilogale; species Spilogale gracilis. Next base: position 20,438 of record PITA01027741.1, on the reverse strand, counting down.
TGTTCTCTTCCAGGATTTTGATGGATTCCTGCCTCACGTTGAGGTCTTTCATCCATTTCGAGTTTGCCTTTGTGTGTGGTGTAAGCGAATGGTCTAGTTTCATTCTTCTATATGTAGCTGTCCAATTTTCCCAGCACCATTTATTGAAGAGATTGTCCTTTCTCCACTGGATATTTTTTCCTGCTTTGTCAAAGATGATTTGACCATAGATTTGTGGGTCCATACGTGGGCTCTCCACTCTGTTCCACTGGTCTGTTTCTCTGTTTTTGTGCCAGTACCATGCTGTCTTGGTAATCACAGCTTTGTGATAAAGCCTGAAGTCAGGTAATGTGATGCCCCCAGCTCTGCTTTTCTTCTTCAGCAATTCCTTAGCGATTCGGGGTCTTTTTTGGTTCCATATAAATTTTAGGATTGTTTATTCCAACGTTTTGAAGAATGTTGGTGGAATTTTGATCAGAATGGCATTGAAAGTATAGAGTGCTCTGGGCAGTATAGACATTTTGACAATGTTTATTCTTCCGATCCATGAGCATGGAATACTCTTCCAACATTTTGTGTCTTCTTCAATTTCTTTCATGAGTGTTCTGTAGTTCCTCGAGTACAGATCCTTGACTTCTTGGTTAGGTTTATTCCTAAGTATCTTATAATTTTTGGTGCTATACTAAACGGAATCGATTCTCTGATTTCCCTTTCTATTTTTTCGTTGTTAGTGGATAAGAATGCAACTGATTTCTGTGAATTGATTTTGTATCCTGCCACATTACCAAATTGTTGTATGAGTTCTAGTAGTTTGGGGGTAGAGTCTTTTGGGTTTTCCACATATAGTATCATGTCATCTGCAAAGAGAGAGAGTTTGACTTCCTCTTTGCCAATTTGAATACCTTTTATTTCTTTCTGTTGTCTGATTGCTGTTGCTAGGACTTCTAACACTATGTTGAACAGTAGTGGTGAGAGTGGGCATCCCTGCCTTGTTCCTGATCTCAGAGGAAAGGCTCTACAGACTACTTTTACCTTTATCTACAGGAAGAGTTAGGGAGTGGGGAGAGGTATGGGATTGATGCAGAAGAATCAAATTTTCTGTTATGGGAGAATACATCCAATTTATACAAGAATGGAATAATGGACATGTCATTTTTTGAAATCAACTCATTTTTATAGAAATGACTTGCTAAACATTAAAAATGTCTTATCCTGCATCATTCCATATGATATTTGAGCTACATTTCAGAATTGATATACAGAGCTCTTTCACAGAAGGACAATGCTTGTACTTCTATTTGACATTGCTCATACTTGAACATCCTGGATGAAGTTTCTTCTTTGGCTTCCATCTTGACTCAGAATTATAGCGACACTTGAGAAGTAAAGCAGAGCTGCTTCATATAAATTTCACATTCAAAGTAGCTTTAAAAAAATAGTATTGGCTTTTAGCCATTCCAATGTAGAGACTGCAAAGTAAGATAATCTTCAAAACTGCTTTGATTCAAATTCTTCATCTGATAGGAAAAGGGGACAAGACAAATATCTATAAAATGAAGCTATTGTGTCTCCTTCCACAATAATCTTACTTGGCACTCATGATTCAGTTTGTTATTCTCTCCTGTCACAGAAAAGTAAAGATATTCAGTAGCCTAAAACAAATGAGTACAAATGGTATTTTCTCACCCAAGGACAGTAACTAATATTTCTTCCTCTGTAATAATTGTCACAAATACTTGGTTTGGACTTCAGTTTATAAAATATAGATGGTCAGACTCCAAGGGCAAGATAATCAGAAATAAAGGATGAGTTCTAGGTATCGGTTACCAGTCAATAAATGTCACTTTAATTGTTGATATGGAATAAATGTATATTAAGGAATGAAAAACATAAGGAATGGTACTTTTTTATTTATTATACAATCCCTCTCCACTACTACCATCTATGCTTTCTTGATATTCTTCATCTATTTGTGGTTCTCAAGTAAAGGCTGAGGGCGTCTGATAAGCACATAGATGGCAGCAGCATATCTAATGCAAACCAGAGCAGTGACAGAAACTGTAGGACCATAGAAATTAAAAAAAAAAAAAAAAAGCATTCAGTTAGTATGATAATAATGTGTCAACTTGACTAGGACAATGGAGGCCCAGATATTTGCTGAACATTATTTCTGAGTGTGTCTATAAGGCTGTTCCTATTAGATTAGTATTTGATTGAATCTGTAGATTGAGTTAAAAGCACATTGCTGTCTTTACTGATGGTGGGTCTCATTGTATCCCTTAGAGGACTTCAGAGAAGAAAAAGGTGAAGGAAAGGAGAATTCCTCCCCTCTGCCTGAATGCTTGAGCTGAGGCACTGGTCTTATCCTGTCTTCTCCTCCAAACACTACAAGTTTATGTCCCAGTCCAAGGGTATCTGGACTCAGCCTAGAACTACACCAATGGGACTTCTCAGCTCCATAATCATAAGTCTGTCTTGAGGCCCTTGTTTAATTTGTATGAAAGCAATGTCTGTGAGCTACAAAACCCAATATTCTTTAAATAAGTTTTTAAGGACAAATATTGTTATCATCAACAAAAAAGCAAACTTAATAATTATTTAACAGTATATAAGCCATATAAATAATTCTAAAAAATGAGGGTGGCTACCATTTAACAGTATCATTGATTACCTAATATAGAGACTATAAACTAAAACTCATGAAACATAGTTTTTGAAAGTTAAAAGACTTAGTTTCAAAATAGCTTAGTCTCATATTGCTCCAGTTTTTGTGTCACCTTCATGACAAAATTCAGGAAAAGTAATTTGCTTTCATACCTTGCTTTGTCATTCCACATTTTCACTAATTAAATTTAGGATTTTGCAAAACTAAATAAGAAAAACCAGGAAAGTAAAGAAGAAACAAAATGTTAAGCAGGCATAAAGGTCTTGAGGAAAAGTTTGAGGGTCAATAAAAGGAGGTGATGTGACTAGAATAAAGCTCATTTGGGAAATGAAGTAAGACTGCAGAGACAGGCCATTTTAGGAGTCAGCATGATATAATGGATAACCACAGGGGTCCTGGAGTCAGGCTGCCTGGGTTCAAATCCTGGACCCTTTCCCTTACAGAAAACTAATATGACTTCTCTAAACTTCCATCTCTTCACTTGTGAAATGGGTATCACCATAACTACTTAATAGTTTTATTATGAGGATTAAAAGAAATGAGTGAAAAACAGAGTATGGTCTACATGGTAAGGGCTAAGTGTTAGCTGCTACGTTACTATTATCATTAATATCACTAATAGTCCAAAAGTTAAAACTTCTTGAAAATGCAAGCTATTAGCTCAGGAGCCCTCCATAGTTCCCAAGAATGATTTCTCCTTAAAAAATCCAGTCTTAGAAGCACTTAGAACCCAGCCAAAGAAAAGGGGAATATGACAAACACATCAAGCTAATGTCAGAGACTTTGGGGGAAGTGGCCACAGAGTGTGTTTATCCCATCAGCTGAAGGAAAGGACTGTGTGGCAGGGCAACCACCTTAGAAGCTAACTAGGTAAGGCTTCAAAGTGAACAGTAACACCCAGAGGAGCCCTTCCTCCTGAGAGAAGTGCCAGATCCTGAAGCACAGCTCATGTGGAGCACTCAGCTCCTGCAATTCCCACCCCAAAATATCCATTCCAGAGAAGCAATTCATTTTCACAACCACCAACTGTAATTAACACAGTAGTATTCAACTATGTCTACAAAGTTATATTTATCTGCTAAAGAGACCTATACATGTCATTTTTTTCCATATATGGTACATTAGTTCATTTAGTGCTGAAGGTAGAATAGGTTATATTCATTTTTTAAAATATTTTAATTCCCCTACCTGCTATTTACTTCCTAAATGGAACATTTCCCTTTGTTTGCAGTCTAAGGGAACATCCCCAAATGCCTAGCACTTCAGATTAAATACTCATCACAGAGTTCTGGCAGTATACAGTCCAATGGTTATCTACATAAGTATATATTAGTACTAAGGTTCTTCCTCCAATAAAATTAGTCAGCACTCCTCTGAGAAATTCCTTCCTCTTCTTTAAAAAAAAAAAAAGGTTTTTCTTCTTTTGTACAAATTCATTGTTAGGATTTTAAGAGGCACCTGGGCTAGGGTTGAGACATTTCCTGTGTACTTCAACCCAGCCTTCTTTAACGTCTTGTGGGCATTGGGGATTCCCCTATTCCATTGATAAAATTATATTGCATGCCTACCTTTTTCATGGCCAGGAAGTGTCTCTTTGTGATCAGACTGTATTTTCACTTCCTTAATTGCATCCCATTATGGGTACTTATCCTCATGTACATCCTGCTTTAGCACCTTTTAAGAAGTCTTAAACATACTAGACATTTAAAAAATTTTATTATAATGACCTGCAATTCTGGCAGAAATAACATAATTTATTTCTTCTTTAACATAAATTTTGCTCACTCCAGGCATTTTTACTCTACTCATCATTAGGGTCTGTCCAGAGCAAAGATGTCTCTATAGCAAAAACTGGAAGTATTCATTAAACCAGGAATATATAAAGATGGCAAAAGGATTTGCTCAGAATGGCTGAGCCCATATGCTAATATGCTCCAAGTACAATTTATTAAGTGTACATCGGCAACTGCATGCCCCAGGATTCCATGATCCGGTAACTATAAAGGAGCTCAGAGTAGCATTAGGGTCCAGCTCTTGCTTAGTCAGTACCCCTACCTGCTGTATCCCCAATAATTCTAGGAGTCCCTGGGATATTTCAAATAGTCTTATAACCAGTTGTTTAATGTTCTCACCCTCCTGGCATTACACTAATTTAGGGAGGAACCACAATCACCAGCATCCTCCATGAGAACTCAAGTTGCTACATGGTTCCTGGTCCTCTGACAGTCCAGAGCAGTACAGGCCCTGAGGTTCCACAGGGCAATGCATCTTCCTCAATGAGCTGTGTTTTACACAGAAGTCGGGGAGATGCCCCTTTCCTAGCTAATGGCTTCAATTCTTAATCTGATCCCCAAAGGGTATTTCTGGCAACCTTAGGTGTCACAAATTTCTTCATTAAAAAAAAAAAAAAGGCTTTGCTGCCCTCTCTTTGTACCATATCTCCTTTCTCAGACCTAGTTATGTGTCTCAACTTCCAGGGGTTACCAATTCCACTTTTAATCCTAGTTCAGGCTAAGTTTGGATTACACTTGTTATAAGTGTACTTGTAAGTATCTAACAAACTATAGAAGATATTCAGTGGTTCTGGTAAAAATGTTCAATGCCTCCTCACCTCCCAACACAGACACACAATGATCTTGACCTAAGGAACTGTTCTATTCCAGGAAGATTCTCTTTATTGTGCTCCTTGCAGGTTGGACTGTCTTGCTGTGTTTGTTCCCAGAAATTTATCATCATGTTTTAGTATTGGCTTATACACTAGCCAAATGCTATCTTTAAGCACTGAAGCATTATCAGTTGGTTTTCAGTTCTTCCACTAAACTTCCTGAATGCTGATTATGGATCTGGAGTGCTGTATGGCTCTTCTTTGATCTTTCTCTTTCTTTGCAACTGTATTTCCTTTTTTATTAAAAAAAAAGGATTTTATTTATTTTTTGACAGAAAGAAACACAGCTAGAGAGGGAACACAAGCAGGAGGAGTGAGACAGGGAGAAGGAGGCTTCCCCCGAGTAAGGAGCTTGATGCAGGGCTCGATTCTGCATCTCCAGGATCATGACCTGAGCTGAAGGTAGACGCTTAACGACTGAGCCACCCAGGCGCCCCTGCAACTGTATTTTCATATAGCAAATCTTCCACAAAGGTGAGCACAGCAAAGGAATACAGATTTTAAATCCTCTATCCAGAAGAATCTTTTCTGCTTGGAGTTCAGTCTTTAAATGAACTCTGGGAATTAAACATCGCATAAAAAGCAGAAGCTCAGAACTTATTCTTAGTTCATGTTCAATATTCTGTGGATTACTTTATCACAGTTACCAAGCTCTGAAAGCTTAACTTCCTTACTTGCTCAGGAAAGACAAGTTGTCTATTGCTTTATTAACATTCTTTTTGTCACTCTTTATTATTATTATTATCACATTTTAAATTGTGAGATGGTATAAACTGACCCTCCTTCTCCAGATGCAACATTACAAGTAGTGGTGGAAATAATAATAATGCACTAGTAACTTTACTTACGTTATTTCTTTAAATGCTCACAACAATTCTAAGTGGAAACTTTATTATACCATTTTATGGATGAAAAAACTGAGGCTGACAGAGACTGAGAAACTTGCCAAAAGTCACTCATTTAGTAAGTGATGGAATCTGGAGTGAAGCAGTTGGACACTTCTGTATCCTTACCTGAGCCTGATTCAAGTAAAAGGGAAAAAAAATTCTATAATAGGGAAAAAGCTTTGATACACTAAATTTGGGGGAAAATGGTATTTTGAAAAGAATTACAATTTATCTTTTAATTGATAAAATTTAAGTTATAATTATACTAATGTGGTTTTTTTTTGTAGTATAACCAAAAAGTAAACAAAACAAAAAACATCCTGGTTTATAATTTTTTTTGACAAAATAGGATTTTGTATTTCATTTAAGATTCACCAGGACATTAATAAAAATTTCTGAATCATTTTAAAAAATATTTAAGGTATCATTAATTTTCCCAAGGGTCTTTCATTGGTGTTTCATGTTTACTATAATCCTTCCATATTCATCTTCTTTTTTTGACTTCTCTAATTTAAATGTTCATTTGTTTAACTGCCAGAATCTCATCTGAAAATGGCCTTTCCTGTGATTCCAGCAATTTCTCAATACTACTTACATTTTTTTTTTTTTTTTTTTTTGCAATTCATGGGTGTCTCAGTGACTGCTCTAATTCATCTGTAAACACCATTAATATATTCCGTTTTTGGTTCAAAACCATCTTTAATTGGCAGGTCCTGTGGGATTCATATTTCTTCCTGTCTTAGTAATATGCCAATAGCCACTAGAATCCCACAAACAAGTTTGGCTTCAACACAGTATTTTACCTTAGAAGGGAAGGAGTGAAGAGATACTCTAGGTTCAGTACTGAAAATACAGTAAGAGGAGAGAAGAGAGGAAGAAAAAAGAAATACATGGTCAAAATTTTCCAGGCACTGTATTAATCTTTCTCACATATGTTCTCCTATTTTACCTTTATTAAAAAATATTAAAAAAAAAAAGTACAGAGGAGGAAACTGAGATATGAGTAAGTAGTGCAGCCAAGCACATTCCATCCAGGCCTGGCTCTGAGTGGCTTAATGTACTCTTAACCATTGTGAACACTGTCTGCTTATACTGTGGGAGTTGCACTAAGTGACATCAGACAGTTGTTAGTTTGGTTTCCAATGTAAATGTCACTGAAATTACAAGACATTAAAAAAAAAGTCAATTTAACAGTCTCAGAAGTCTCACCGCAATAGGTGGGAAGGACCTGACTTTGTTTAGTGGTAACAACCACCTCAATTAGACCAACTATTGCTTCAAAAGTCTTTCATGTTTAAGCAATTACACCTCATCTCCCCACAGAGAATAATATTGGCAGACAGCTCTGTGATGTCCAAGTATAGATGTCATCTGTTAAGTATCACAGTCTACGAATGTAATAGTAAGCCAGATGATGTCACTTTGTGCCCAACCAGAAAGGCCACCTAGAATCTAGTGGGCCCAAGGTGAGTGGCCAACAATCTAACCATTTACACACAGACAAAATGGTATTGTGTAAAACTCATTAATGCTCTGCAGGACTCTAGTGTGAGATTACTTCATCAACTCATTTCACAATGGGCAGCCAAAATTTTTTTTAGTATATTAAGGCTATGATGCTCCTCTAAAAGAACCACAAAATAGCTTTAATACACAGAAATACAAACAAAATTTGGGTTGTTGGATTGTTGGATATCAGTTTGCTTGTTCCTTGATATTTCTATAACTGTATGATTTAAATTGCTACTCAGACAGGCAAATAATAACTTTATAATTTTTAAAGATTACTTATACATATATACACATACACACACACAAAGATGAGAGTGCTTTGGTCTGTTGAAATTAAATAAAAACAAGTTCCAAGAATTTAATTTATATCCTGCATTCTATTATTTCCTAAAGCACTAAAATATCTACAAATATAAATAATTTTAAAGGAAGATTTTTAAATGAAGTGAACATCTCACACTAATATTATTATAATCCTATGCATTGAAAAATTATGCCAAATCTGTTTTTTGTCTTATATCAAAGCCAGAACAAGGACTCTACAGCTTATTCCCAAAGGAAAGCTTTGTTCTTGTTATAACTTACAACAAAAAATATAAATATGTTCATTTATTTTGGAGGTGGAAGGAAGGTCATCATGGACCTACTTTGATGTGGTTCTGCAGACCAGTGGGTCACAAAAGTAGGAATTGAGCCACAGATGATTAGGAGAGCCCTGTAATAACAACTGTGTTCTCTGGGCTTCCCTGACTGGCATTTGACCTGTAGTAGATCAGAATACTTAAGGCCTAAATGGTTTCACATGGAGCTACTTATTAAATCACAGGGGTTTGGGTGTTTTTTTTTTTTTTTTTTTTTTCCCTCTGTGTTAAGGTGAATGCTTGCTAAACCTTGAAGATTTATTGCAAAATAAAAGTGATATGTAAACAAAAAGAAGATCCAAGTCTTAGAAATGACATTTATCTAGATTTTCATTCAAGGGTGAAATTCTACAGCAAGCTTTCTCACCCTCAGCATGACTAACATTTTGGGGCTGGATAATTCTTTGCTGTTGGGGCTGTCCTGTGATTTGTAGGATGTTTAAGAACATCGTGCTGCTACCCTCATCTCCAGTTGTGACAACCAAAAACACCTCCAGACATTATCACAAGTTCTCTGGGGGGCAAAGCCATACTCTCTCCACTCCCATTCCTTCACCCCTAGTTCTTGAGAATTAGTCTATCTTCCAACAATGAATAGAGAACAATGTTCAGAAAAAATGAAGGGGAAAATTATCCAAAATTTTACTGTGACTTAATCAGTTAATTTTTATAAGAATTATAGTTTAAATATGAAAATGAATTTATAGTATTAAATATAGTTAGACATTTTAAAAAGCAAACACTTGGCAGCTAAAAAACACCAACTCAAGTCTACAACTTGAAAGCACAAGTTCATGAACCTTAAAATGTCAGATTCTCTCATTCAGGTGAAGACTGTGTTTAGACTGATATATATGATTTCTTACAAAGCCCATATTTAGAGGAATGTGCTATATAATCTAAAAATGGCTTAATATCCAAACAATAGTAGTACACCATCCATTTGCGGTAGCCTTAAACTGTTAATTATAGGTATATCTAAAGTATTTTGTATCTTCTTATTGCCACATGATTTTTAACGAACTTTGCATTAGTTCTCTTTCCTCTCATTGCCAACTTCTCCGTGATACTCAAGATAAGTCATTAGCTTCATATCATACTTACATTTTAACTTTATGAAACTAATATTTTATTATTACTCTGCTAAATATTTTAAAGGAATATTGCCTTTAACCAAATTAATTAATGTCTTTTACAAAAGGTAAGAGCAACTGAGAAAAATTTCCAACTTGTTCATTTGCTTCATTCCGTAGTACAAGTACCAGCTCTGCTTCCTGGGGGTTGATTTCCTCATTTCCAACTCACAGTTCATATACATGCTATTTCTGAAAATATTTATGTCATTCCTTTCTTTAGGATTATTTCTAGCTTTGGTATTGACAACATGTTAGTTTTGTCACGTTGGACAACTCAATGTCATGCTGCTTCAGTTTCTTCATTGATGAAATAAATGGGATGGAATGATCTTTAAATTCCTTTGCAGCTCATAAGTTCTGAGGGTTTTGAGGGAGAATACATACAAATAGATATCAACTGTTTGTTCCCTAAAAGCTCTTTAAAACAAAGAATATTATTTAATGGATTAATACACACAAGAATTAGAAAAAAATAAGTGTATGAATTTCTACAAAGAACCAAAGAACTACAAAGAAGTGTAAGTTAAAGGTTAGTCAAAATGTCTCTAAATAGTACCTTTAGCATATTAACTCACAATGTCAAATGCAACAAAACAGCTCATGAATATAATATTCTTCATTGTTATAATGTTTGATGATGATGATGGCCAAATTACTCTGATTCCCTCAGCTGGGAAATGATAAAAAGTTCTTCTTGATTAAGAAAGCAATACAAAAAAAAAAAAGCAATACAAAATAAAGTAAGTGCATAAATACACCAGCTTCTTAGTGGTATTTATGAGGCTGTTTTGGAATTCTGGAGAATTCCAGGAGTCTGGCAACTGAAGAGCTTCTGGAGGGAGAAAACTCCATGGTCACAGAGAAGGTAGCATAGTTACACACTGTATGTGGGAGACAGCATTATTTAGGCATCAAACATGGAAGGAGAAAGAAAAAGAGAAAACCTACTGAGAAAAAATAGTACCTTCTGTAGAGTTGAATAAATGTTCCAGTTTTAAACACTTAAAAAAGAAGAAGAAAAAGAATGGAAGAAAGAGGACTGTTGATGGACCATGATTTCTTATTCAGGTTAAAGAGATCCAAGGGATGGATCCAATCACTGTATGTGACTCATTGCAAGTAAATTAATGGTGATGAGGTGGTTTCACATTGACTTCTTCAATTGATTCTGGAAATAGTAGTCATTGCACTGTCCAGACGGACCTAATGATCTATACATTAAGATGAGTCAACATAAGAAAAAATATCCTCATAAAAAGACTGGACCTCTTAAACTGACCTCCTTCTGTAGAACCAGTGGCATCTAAGAGTCAAAATCAACAGGCCCCACCACTGTGAACCAGAGGACATTTGAGCCTCACTTGCAGATACCAAACAGCAGAAAATTTTCCCCAAACACATTCTTGGTGCGGACTTTCTCCTTAAGGACATAGACTCTGGGAAGTCTCTCAGAAACCTACACCATTGGTTAGCTGTAGGAGATTAGGCACAATTTCTACAATCATACTGAAAGTGGAAAAGTCACATTCAAACTAAGAATGCTGAATATCATGTGCATTTCACTTTTAGTGATGATGGCTACAGTCATTGAAGTCAGGAAGTCAAGTTTAATCATCTGACTTTTCTAATCTTCTGAAATTTGAAGGTAGGATAGCTCTCTGTTCTTTCTTGATGATCATGCAAAATATGAGGGTTTTTTCAATGTATTATTTTATATATAGCATATTAATGTTATTTATAATTTTAAAGGTCAGCAAATCTGTATCGGTGACATGCTAATATAAAAATAAAATATAATTAGCAAAATGGTTTAATTATCTAGGTGATGGGTAGTTAAAAATTCCTGTTACTTTATCTTCTAAATTAATAAACAATCAAGGGGGTGCCTGGGTGGTTTTATCTGTTAAGTGTCTGCCTTAACCTCAGGTCATGATCCTGGGTCCTGGAATATAGTCCTGCATTGGGCTCCCTGCTCAGTAGGGAGTCTGCTTCTCCCTCTCCCTCTGCCCTTCCCCCATGCTCATGCTTGCTCTTTCTTGTGCTCTCTGTATCTCTCTCTAAAATAAATAAATAAAAATATTTTAAAATTATTTAATTAATAAAACTACAAATATTACTGTTAGCTTTAGAAATGGGTGTGTTTTAATGTTCTGGTTTGTAGAATAATCTTAAACTTGAGATTTTATTACTGATAAGCAATATTTGAAAAGAAACTCTGATATCTTTATTCATAAACTACTTTAAAGCAATTAAAAATTTATCAATATTTTCCATAGTTCATACAGTTAATAGCTTTATAACATCAGTCTTATTAACTGATTAGTCTTTCAAAAACACCAACAAAAGCTAAAAAATTTTCCATACATGACATTTTCCACATTGAAATTTTATAGCCTTTGTTTCCTAAATAGAAAATACATAAATCTAGAAGTGCCTGGGTAGCTCAGTCAGTTAAGCATCTGCCTTCGGCTCAGTCATGATCCCAGAGTACTGGGATCGATCCCTATATTGGGGTCTCTGCTCTATGGAAAGCCTACTTCTCCTTCTTCCTCTGCTTTCCCCTGCTTGTGCACTTGTGCATGCTCTCAATCTCCCTAATGATAAATAAAATATTTTTAAAAAGAAAATATAAATCTGTATTTCCAAAACAAAGATGTCAATATAGTCACATGTGGCAAACAGAACCCTGTTCTTATGTACATACAGCTATAGAGATATGTAAATGAAACATAAAAATTTTCAAATTTGGAGAAACAATATGAGAGGAAAAAGCTTTTCAGATACATGTGCAGTTTTGTGCAATTTATTCATAAAGCAAATATCACTTTAATTCAAAAGGTACATTTTTTTATTTTAAAAAGTTGAGTGCTTATGAATAAAAGTACCTTGTAAATATTGGTGAGTATTATTATATAATACATAGTACCCACAGAACATGATACATATTTTTCATCCCTTTATGGGCATATAAATCAAGAATTTTAACTACTGTTTATCATTAATTTGTAGTAAATATTACTCAAGTGCGTCCATTTTATTAAAAAAGCAAACCTAAAGCCTGAGCATATCAACCGTCTTGCCTTAACTGAAAGAATAACTGCATGGCTGACTGAGAAGAGCCCAAGTCTTTGGATTACTGGCTTTATTCTATACAACAATAATCTCCACCAGTTAATTCTATGCCAAACACAGGTGATCCCAACTATCTTTACAGGCATTACACTCTTCTCATACAAAGCAAAATAAATATGCTTAAAAAGAAAACCATAAAGGGTGCATGGGTGGCACAGTCTCTGTTGAGCGTCCGACTCTTAGTTTTGGCTTAGGTCATGATCTCACAGTCATGAGATAGAGCCCCAAGTTAGGCTCCATGCTCAGTGGGGAGTCTGCTTGAGATTATCTCCCTCTTCCTTTTCCTCTGCTCCTTTCCCTGCTCACAAGTGCTCTCTCTCTCCCGAATAAAGGGGAAATAAAGAGAAAAAGCATAAAATATTTGGAATAGAAAAAAGACGTATAATATAGTCAGAAATGTAATGAAAAGTGTCAAACTCAGGAGGAAGGGCTGTATAATGAACTATGCTCCTGTTCTGGTTCTACACCTCAGTACTTCAATAGAGCACAACAGAACCCCAACTGACCCAAATACTTCAGGAATTCTTTTTATGGATGGGTTAACTATTGATTCTCCTTGTCTTTAATATTTATTGGAAATCCTTTGCATAAGACTATCTTGCTACCCTGGGAGAAATATTAAACCCAAATGAAAGTTTCTTGATGTTGAGGAACTAATCATTCTATAAGCGAGGCCAGCAAATGTTTTCATAAAGGGCCAGGCAACAAATATTCTAGGTTTTGCAGGCCACAGAACTCTACTGTGAGAGCAGCCATAGACAATATACAGATGGATATGGTTGTGTCCCAGTATAATTTTATTTACAAAAATAGGCAGGTGGGTTGGATTTGGCCCATGAGCCATTATTTGCCAACCTCTGGTCTAGAATACCTTTATGCTGAAAAATACTTCTTCCATACATTTTAAAGTTAAAAATTCTCATGGAATGCTATTCCTGCAGTCAAAAGGGGCCTTGTTAAATATTTTTCATTAGAGAAAAAGTACACATCCCCAAAAAAGGCTGTACCGGTTTGAGCTCTGCTAATTGGACATTTGTGATAATATATCTTAGAATTAAATTGAGTTTTACCACTATGCTATGTAAAGAGCACTTGCCCACTGTTGTAACAGGGTAAAAGAGGACAATGTGCTCAATCTACTTAATAAATGAACTTAAAGTACCATAGCAATTATAGGTATATAGACTAAGATTATTAATTAGAAATGCATTTTATCTATTGAAGTATATCAGGGTGAATTTTCACTTCAAAATGGCCTTCAGCTATACCCTATTGTATGAAATCAATAAAACAACATTTATTTCAAACTATTATATAAACCCCTACTGTTCTCTGATTCAGACTGCCTACCTTTCAAGTCAGTAACATTATACTAAAACAAGAGATAGTCATTCATTCATTTAAAAATATTTACCGAATAAAGGGGAAAAAAAGACAGGTACTGTTTTATAAGCTGAAGATTCAAAAATATAATACAGACCTACCATTAAGGAATTCTCAGTCTGGCAGAGAATCTCTTTGGAAAAAAGTAACTGTGACAAAACAATAGTATTATGGTAGGATTAAGTTAATATTAAAATTAATTTCCAACTTTCAAAAAATGCTCTACATATTAAGTATTAGATATCTTAACAAATAAATATATCATTTCCACATATATTCCTATTATTTTTCATTATTTGATATTAAAGGAAATAAAACAAGCTATTGATTTTCAGACATATAATAAAAAAAGCAGAACAGTGTATGTTACAAAGTCAAGTTTTTTAACAAACATTTAACAAAAGAAAATTGTATACAGAATAACCCTGTCTGTATGTTTAAGATAAAGACACTTGGAGTATTTTTGAAGGAGTTTTAGTGGGCCTGAGGACAGAGCTAGGAGTCATTAAGAGGGAGTGAAAGAGAAGAAAGAAGTATTAAATTTAAAATATTTTTAAAGGAGTGTTTAACACCGACAAAGACAAAACTTAGCCCTCATTAAAACATATGCAAATAGAGGAATTGTTTTGAGGGAAGGTCATATTTTAATATATCTTTTCAACTAAGAATGTTTTCCTCTATCCTAACGTGATCCAAAATGATTGACTTTTACTTATTTATTTTGTTTTGCAGGTAGAAAAGTTGAGAGGGGAAAAGGACAGACACCTAATCAATGGGTATAAACATGTTTACAAGGAAAGAGGCAGAGGCTATCATTTACTAACAGGTGCCTTGAGCATCTTGCATACCAAATGCTGTGGCCAAAGACAGCTAAGATCTTCCTTTTTTCTTTTCCCTCACTAAGGACACCCAGAACCACAAAATCAATTAAAGAACTTTTTCTGGCTCCTTGTTAAGTTGTTTCCTTTGGGGGCAATGGGCATGACAGACTGGGTTCTTATGCTTTAACACCATATCATGGTAATTTTTAACTTACGCAATTATAAAATAAAATGTATTGACATTAAAGATAACCTTTATAAATCTGTCACTTTACTCTTTCTTCATGACTTGTAGGTTAATTATGTAGCTATACAGTCACATAAAATTTCATTGAAAAAGTTATAAGCATTACTAGTTGTTGGACATGAAACAACTTATAACATTGGACTTTTCATTGATTCTCAAGCTAAATGGCTAAATGATAGTGAAATTTCATAAAACATCTTAGAATTAGATTGTACAGAAAATTTTCACTTTGTTAAGAGTACACATGCTTTGTAAAGATTTCTCAAGCTTCAGCAAATAAGAAATAATGATAAGAATACATATTTTCTTTCTAAAATGTGGAATAGTAAAATAAGAACAGTGTTTAGTTTTCATGTTGAGTAAAAACCTAGCAAACATACTAACTAATTAAGTCTGGATTTACATTTCTTCATTTACCACTTCTGACATTCACAATATAGTTGACCCTTGAACAATATGGATGGGTAACAGATGGTGACCCTCCATGCAGCAGAAAATATGCATATAACTTCTGACTCCCCTAAATTTAACTTATAGCCTACTACCAACTAGAAGCCTTACCAATAACACAAACATTTGATCAACACATATTTTGTATATGTATTGTATGCTTACAATAAACTTAGCTAGAAAAAAGAAAATATTAAAAAAATTGTGCAGGAAAATACTTTTACAGTACTGTACTATAAAAAAATCCACGCATAATTAAAACTGCAAAGTTCAAACCCCTGTTTTTCCAGGGTCAACTGTAGCTAAAAGTAGATGGGAAGTTTTCCCCAGTCTATACAGTATGTATGCAGAATGTAACATACAATTTTTTAGTTATTGTTAAATTCTGAAATTGTCTTGTCCATTAACATATTTACTGACCTCTTCTGGGACTCTCATGATTGAAGAGAATGCCATTCACTGCAAAGAGATTATATGCCTCCCGGAAGTTCACCACAATCCAATAAGCATAAAGTTTAGCAGCCCCTGTTGGAATAATTTTTGAAAAACAAATAAAAGACTGTGATTTTTCATATTAACAAGTAACAACTTGCAAAACTTAATTTGTAATATATTAAGAGAAAAAGATATGAGTCAAAGCCAAAAACTAAAGGTTCCTTTGCCAGTTAATCATGTGCACAAGAAAATACTTAAGTTTTTTTTTTACTTTTGTAACAGCCACAGTTCTGTCTTCCACAATCTAACTGATTTGATGATAGTGTGTGCAATATATTCAGTTGACCTAAGGTCTTATTTCCTTTTTCCTAGTTTTAAGGAATTAGAAAGTGAAAAAAATATATGAAATCTTAATATTCTAGATGCTTAAAAGTTTGATCACTGAAGTCTTTCATGAATACACTTTTTACAAGTACATAAGATGTTAGACCCCCTTTTTAATTTTTTTTTTTTACTTTTTAAAGATTTCATTTATTTATTTGACAGAGAAAAATACAGCTAGGGAGGGAACACAAGCAGGGGGGATGAGAGAGGGAGAAGCAGGGTTCCCACCAAGCAGGGAGCCTGATGTGGGGCTTGATCCCAGGACTCCGGGATCATGACCTGAGGTGAAGGCAGATGCTTAATGACTAAGGCACCCAGGCACCCCAGGACCCCTTTTTTTAAAAAAAAAAATATTTGAACATGGGGAAATTTCCATTGGCGAAATAAAAAACATGAAACCTATCACTTCAGCAAATCTCACAACAGTTAAGTAAAAAAAGTCTTGTGGGTCTAATTTTCCTTTCAAAGTGATGTGTATGGAAGGGCTGGATGAACACGGATCATTGAAGTGGTAATTTCACCCTGGAGGCAATGGCAGCAAAAACTCAGAGTCAGCAGTGTATAATGTTATGCTTCCCAATGTCTAGTCATTTTAGTCTAATCTTAATGTTAATTTCATAGTCAGATGACTTCAGACGAGATACAGGAATGGATTTAAAGGAGAAGCACATGCATGCCCCATGCCAAGAGAACATGGCACATGCACAAGGTTGTACCCATGAATTCTCACCATATGGTGACCGAGGATAAAAAGGAGTAGTCTCCTTCTGGGGTATTTCTTGCACTTTCCCATAGAGTTCACTTGTTGAGGCTTGGTAGAACTTCACAGAGTTGATAAGGCCACAGGTCTTAACTGCATCCAGAAGCCGTAAAGTGCCAACTCCATCAACATCTGCAGTATACTCAGCCAGATCAAAAGAAATCTGGAAATTGTGGGCGAAGACAGTACCATATTAATGGGTAGCAGCAACAAAGGTGCTGACAGTGGTAACAAACACATCTTACATTTCACATATTTAGAAATGTTATGTTTGTGACAAAATATTACTTTCTTTTTTTTTTTTTTTTTAAGACTTTACTTATTTGACAGAGAAAAACACAGCCAGAGAGGGAACACAAGCAGGGAGAGTGAGAGAGGGAGAAGCAGGCTTCCCGCTGAGCAGGGAGCCTGATGTGGGACTCGATCCCGGGTCTCTGGGATCATGATCTGAGCCAAAGGCAGTCGCTTAACTGACTGAGCCACCCAGGGGCCCCAAAATATTATTTTCTAATAGAAATAAGAGCATGAATGTCATCTATTTCTAACATCAAATGGCTGAAAAATATCTTAAGAAATACCTACTAATTATCTATGGCAAAATGAACAATTCTTTTTTTTAAGGTTTTATTTATTTATTTGAGAGAGGGAGAGCCAATGAGAGAGAGCACAAGTGGGGTGAGGGGCAGAGGGAGAAGCAGACTCTCCACTGAACAGGCAGCCCAATGCACGGCCCCATTCTGGGACTCCAGGATCAAGACCTGAGCCGAAGGCACTTAATTGACTGAGCCACCCATGTGTCCCAGTGAAGAAGAATTCTAGGCTGAAGCCCCTAAGGCAGTGTTTCTCAACGTACAAACCCCTACTGCTTCCATGGGGTTTCTTAAAATTCAGATTGAACCAGTCTCTTGGGGGTGGAACCTAGAAAATCCACATTTAAAGTGAGTCCCAGTTGACTTTTCCTCTCAGAGAAGTTGGAGAACATGGTGTTTTTTTGTTTTTTTGTTTTTTTGTTTTTTTAAGATTTTATTTATTTGACAGAGAGAAACACAGCCAGACAGGGAACACAAGCAGGGGGAGTTAGAGAGGGAGAAGCAGGCTTCCTGCCAAGCAGGGAGCCTGATGTGGGACTCGATTCCAGGTCTCCGGGATCATGACCTGAGCTGAAGGCAGTCGCTTAACCAACTGAGCCACCCAGGTGCCCCGAGAACATGGGTTTTAAACACAGTTGATTTTTAAAGATTGTTTTATTTTCTATTTTTATATAAACTATGAGTTACTTTTTAGTATATTACATGTATTATAATCTTTTAATTATGAGACACTGAATACAGTAAGAAGCTAATGTATAAAACTGACTTCTAAAAAGAAGATGTTGAGGAATAATTCAGTATTTTGCAGTTTCTTAACATATTAAAAATAATGTGACTTATATGTTTTTTCTTAAATTATTTCTAAACATAATAAACAAGTTAATATGTTTTTTTCTTAAATTATTTCTAAACATCATAAACAAGTTAACCTTATATTAAAATGTCCTCAAATAGTAAGGCTGAAAATCTGTGTTGCTGGTTTATTTGCAGGCCAAATATAGCTGGTCACAATGCAAAGATGCTTCCCTGCTGCCTGGTGAATGACATCAATCTTCGCCTGGAAAAATCCCACTCTGGGGTAGGAGGTTACTGGCCCACATTGCTGCCCGTCCTGAGTGCCACGTGGACACAAGCTGCAGCCTTGTCCATGCACAGGGAATTTAGGGAAGTTGGGTGATAGCTGACCACAGACCTGACTCAAGACTGCTACATTCACATCATCTAAGCTTGTCAGTAAAACTCACGGCAGCTATGAGATAAAACAGTAAAAGTATGTTTCATCCCCAATCTTTCAAAGCCAAGAAAGCACAATTTGGGATTCCTTTATTCTTTTCAAATAATGGTTTACTGCAATAACATTTACACATCACAAAATCTGCATGCTTTTCAAGTTTACGACTCACTGGTTTTCAGTGTATTTACAGCACTGTGCAATCATCACCACCAACTAATTCTAGAATGTGTTCATCATCCCCCAAAGAAACTCAGTACCATTAGCAACCACTTATCATCTTCCCATCATATCCCTACAGCCAATAATCTACTTCGTGTATCTACGCAGTGACCTAATCTGGATATTTCATAAATAGAACCATAATATGTGGCCTTTTGTGACTGATTTCTTTTACATATCATCTTTTCATTTTTCTTGGACATGTACCTAGGAGTAGAGTCATTTTCATACAAAAAAGTAACACTTTGAGGAAGTACCACACTGTTTTCTAAAGTGGATGCACCATTTCACATTCTCACCAGCAATAAATAAAGGTTCTGTTTCACACCCTACTCAATATTTACTGTGGTCTGTCTTTTTGATTTTAGATATCCTAGTGAGTGTGAAACTGTAAATCACTTTCTTTTATTAAGGTATAATTGCCATATAATACTTTGTTTCAGGTACATGTAATGATTCATGTATATATCATGTATATTTATGTTTGTATCACGAATCACAATAAGTCAAGTTAACATCCATCACTAAACAGTCACAAAACTTTTTGATAACTTTTAAGATCTACTCTATTATTGCAAATAATACAATACAGTATTAACTACAGCCACCATACTATACATGTCCATGACTTAATCATTTTACAACTACAAGTTTGTATCTTTTGACAACTTTCACCCATTTCACCTATGGTCCATCACCTCCACTGCCTTGTTTCCCCCAACTCTGTATCTATGAGCATATTTCTTTTCTCCCTTCCCTTTTTAGAGTCCACACATAGGTAAAATCATGCAATGGTTGTCTTTCTCCGTCTGACCTTTTCTCTTATAATAATGCCCTCAAGGTTCTTACATGTTGTTGCAAATGGCAGGCCTCTTTCTTCCCTATAACTGAGTAGTATTCCATTGTGTATGTGTATATACAGACATACACTACACTGCTTTATCCCTTCAGCCATTGATGGACACTTAGTTTGCACGTGTACCTTGGCTACTATAAGTAATGGTCCAATGAACATGAGGATGCAGCTATCTTTTCCAGTTAATGTTCTTGTTTCCTTAGGTATTGCTGGTTCATTAGGTAGTTCTGTTTTTAATTTTTGAGGAAACTCCATACTGTTTTCCACAGTAGTAGCTGCACCAGTGCATTCCTTCCCAACAACAGTGCATAAGAATCCCATATTCTCTACATCCTCACCAACACTTGCTCTCTCTTGACTTTTTGATAATAGCTCTTCTTACGGTGTGAGGTGCTATCTCATTGTGGTTTTGGTTTGCATTTCCCTGATGGTTAGTGATGTT
>PITA01027740.1:0-20480 GCA_004023965.1 Spilogale gracilis | reverse complement strand
GCCACTCTACCCCCTGTAACTTTAACAGTTCCCCACTCTTTGCTCAGCAGTAAGCCCAGGTAAGATAATCCTTCTCCCCGGGGCCATAAGCACCAGTTTACCACACCTACCACAAGATTCCTCCTGCCCCCTAGCCACACAAAGATCTGCAGCATCAAAACCTCCAGATTTTTAAGACCAAAACAGTTGTCTCTAGATCAAACTTGCCTGCTTGCTTTTTAGATGCTATCTGCATATATTCATCATGTTTCTCTTTCTGCCTAGGCTGTTAGGAGATCTGACAAAGAATCAACAGCCTTAAACTTGCTATAGATTCCTGGTACAGTGGTCTCTTTTGGCTCTCCTTAAGTCCATCCTTTTCCCTCCTATGCACATACCACCAACTTTCAGAAATACATGACTTTAACTCCTGTTGCACATAGCTGAGTATCACATTCCATCTAATGTTCTTTCTGGAAGCAGATGGGTGGGGAGGGTGATAAATCAGTTAAGATTGAAGTTGGTTCTTCAGGACACATTTAATACTAGACACATCTCATTCCCTAGAAGCTGGGGCCTTTCTGCCCACCCCACCTCCTCCTCCCACCACATCTAGAACTCTTCATTAAATCCTTTGAGAAACAAAGGAGAATTAGCTTTCATCTTCCCATTTACTGCCTCCTCCATGTAGCCTTCCCTGATCCCTTCGCAGAAAGCTCATCCTCTGGGCACCTCCCTCAGACCAAGAGCCTTTAGAGAATAAGTAGGTGCTGGACCTTTGGGGTTGGGAGGGACAGCCACTCCATCATGCCCTCAAAAGCACCACACCCCATGCCCTGTGGGAGCACAGCTGACTGAGGTGCTTAAGAGCATGGTCCAGAAAAGT
The DNA here is from genome assembly GCA_004023965.1 of Spilogale gracilis. NCBI lineage: Eukaryota > Metazoa > Chordata > Mammalia > Carnivora > Mephitidae > Spilogale > Spilogale gracilis. The sequence continues at coordinate 19,615 of PITA01027740.1, read as the reverse complement.
CAGCCCACCAGGGGCTTAGATCCCAGTTCTATCACTCTGAGATCTTGGGCAAAGAACTGACGGTTTCTGCACCTATAAAATGGGGAGAACAGAGAATATAAAGCCCTTGCAAAAGAACCCAGAGCCTAGGTGGCACCTGACTGGTGGGAGTTGAATGGCTTCCCAGCAGCCGGTGGTGCCTGTTGGGGTCGAGCCTCCTGCGGAACCAGGAAGCTGTCCACTGGACTGTCTGTGGCCAGAGAGACAGCTCAGGAAGCAGCTTCTCCCACAGGTAGGTTGGTGAAGGCACTAGAAGGTGCAGGTCTTCAGATGTCTACCGGGAAACCCTCATCCCCCAGCCCCCAAAGCACTGCAGAGGGAGACGGGTAAAGGAAGGCCACCCTGCTCACACCCAGTCCCTCAGTGTCTGGAGACCTAAGTGCCAAGCAAGGCCTCCTGGCAAGTCCTACACCCTGTGTAGACCCAGGGTTGATATCTGTTCAATGGGCCCTGGATATTCAGGACTGGGCGGCTGGGCCCACAGGGACTGCCAAATCAGAAATGGCAGCCTCTTCCAGAGGACCTACTCTGGTCCCAGGAGGCACAGCAGGACACTCTTGCTCTCAACTCCAGTTCTCATTGTTCAAATGCAAAAGAAGCCTGTGCTCTGGTCCCATCAACCTAGAGCTAAGCCTAGAGCTCCACCAATCCCACCCCTCCCTACTGTCCCCCGAAGAAGAGCCCAGCAGAGATCTTTCCCATGACACTCAAGGCCCTCAGCTTCTGACCACCTCAGAAACAAGGGCTTCAATTCCAGCTTTACCAACCCGATCCCCTCTACTTCCTTTCTACTCATCCATCCCCAAACCCTGGCTCACACAGCACATCTACCCACTCTGAACACCTTTCCCTTCCTCTGCCAGAGTTCAGTGAGGTCAAAAGCTCTCTCCTCCAGGAACCTCCCTGGACTCCATATTCCTCCCCCTCTCCTCTGCCCTTTCAGCCCAGGGTTTGAGGCTCCCCACCCTTTTCCCAACAGTCCTGGAGTCCAGCATGACAGCACGACTCCCGACAGCCGCAAATCTACCTGCAGATTTAAATCAGGCCCCATTGGACCTCTTACCCACCCTGAGAATCTCCAAACTAACTCTGGGAGATTACCAATGTAGATTTCTGGACTGCACTTCCTGAGATTCCAATTCCACATTTTTTCCAGGAGGTGGGGATCAAGAATCTACATTTTAAACAATCCTCTCCAAGAGTCTGAGTCTATGGGAAGAAAACAGCCAGCCCAGAGAGAGATCTGTGAATCCTGCAACAGAACTGGACCCAGGTCCAACTCACTGACCCAGGTGGGGGGTGGGGGGTGGGGGGGGTATGTGTCCAACCACCTAGCCTTCCTGCCAAACCAAGATCAGGCAGGAAGGAGACAAGCCCACACGCCCTAAAAGAAAATGAATCCTGGCCTACCTCCAGTTCCACCTTAGTCCTCTGGACCCTCAGTTGCTGGGGAAGTCTCGCACAGGAGTAACTACCCGGCCTCCTGACCCACCAGAGAGTACGGTGGGAAGAAAGAGAACACCACCAGGCCTGAAACTGGTGTGTGGGGAGAGGGGTGTTCCCATGAGTCCGACTCTGCTGGGGTCCGGGAGGCATCCGAGCCTTGCCTGGGACTTTCCACAAATCCCTCCCGCCTATGCTGGGCGCGGTATCTCGGCCCCGTGGGGCCGGCCAAACCGGCTGGAACCCGGTGGGGCACCCAGTGGAACCCAGAAAAGCCTGGTCCCTACGCGGGAGGTCAGAGGGCCGCGCCTAAAGGTATGTGCCGGAACCAAGGTGCCCTCTCGCTTAGAAAAGGAGCGTTCTGGGGCTTGGCCACGCGGAGCCTCTCGTAGTGGACCTTGCTTCACTCAGGCTGGGTGTCCTGGAGGGCTGGGGACATGGCCCAGGCAAGAGACGGAGAAAGGCATACTGAGACAGAGAGGCTGGGAGACAGAGCGAATTGTGCCGCAGTGACTGCACGTCTGTGAGCGCTCCTTTGGCTGGCCTCCAGTGACCACGATGATGGGGCGCGCGAGAGTGGGCACTCTGAACACGGGTGCTCGCAGGGACGTCAATGGGTAAGAGGGCTCGAGGTAAGAGGGCTCCAGGGTGGTCTTAGGGGCGTACGTGCTGGAGGCGCCCGGGGAACAGGCGCGTTGGAGCCTAAGGTGAGGGTGTACTGGGAGCAAACGAGGTAACCCCGAGCCCCCCGGCCCGACCCCGCGGCCCCGCGCGCGCTCACCAGCTGCAGCACCATGAGCCCACCGAGGCTGGAGCGCACGAAGCCCAGGTCCGGGCGCAGCGCGGTGACCGAGACGCCGGCGCCCTGCGCGGGGCTGCTGGTCCGCGTGCTCACTTTCGACGGGAACTCGGCCATGGCGGCTCCGCTCGCCTCCCAACGTCGCTCCCGCCGCCGCCGCCCCTCCCGCGGTGGGTGCCGGCTGCCTAGCCGCTCCTCCCCGGGGGCTCCCGCTCGGGTAGCAGCTCCCGGCGCTACGCGTGGCGTCGGGGCGGGGAGCCGTCAGCCGGCAGGTGCTGCCGAGCCCCGGCCCCGCCCCCACCGCGGGACCCGCCCCTTTAACCCTCCGTTCGGCGCCGGCCGACCCCCTCGAGCCCTTCGTGGCGATGTCCACTTTTCAAACCGGGAAACGGAGTCCGCGGTCAGTGAGATGGCGCCTTCATGACCAGCCTGGGGAGCCGCGCTTTTCTCTCCCAGGGAAAACCACCTCCTTGGAATCTCCCTCCGCGTCGCCGCGGCTTTCAGCGCCGCTCCGCGCCCTGCCACCGGTCACTTCCAAGCCCGAGGCAAGCGGGGCTAGAGGAGCGCAGTACTCCGAGACCTCTCCTGGATGCCTCTAGGGGCCCCTCTGAAGTCTCTCTTTACAGTGCGGTCCGCATCTCTGTGCAGCGACTCCTCAGGAGTCCCCGGCAGACCGGCGGGGCGCGCCCAGGAGGTGAGAGTCTGAGTCGACTGAGGCTGCTAGTGACTGACTCAGTTTATGTGGTTTTCACTTCTGAACATACGAAGCAGTAACGTAGAAGATCGTTGAGCCTCAGTTTCCTCGTCTGTAATATAGGGACATGAAAGGACCTCACCTCACAGAAGCTCCTGGCACACCGTAACCAGGGCGTGCAGTGGGGGGCACTCACGAGGTGGGATATGATGTTGGAGTTGTGGTCTCATCACTCCACCTGCACCCTGAAACACGTGCGCCCGTGCACAGCCCTTCAGGCCATAAAGGCTTGCACAGAACCTCTGCTATATGTCAGGTCCTAGCCAATCCTTGGGGATACAGCAGGTAGGAGCCAGGCAAGGCTTCTCAGGTCCCACTCTCTGCCCCGTATGACAAGTGATAGACTGGGAAGACAAAAACTACCTCAGTGACAAATGCTGTGACTAAAATAAAATACAAGATGTGACAGAGATGGCCAGGAGGCAATTTTTAGATAAACTGGTCAGAGAAGACCTCTGGGAGAGGTGACATTTATGCGGAGAACTAAATCATCAGTAGGACTGGCCTTGGGAAGAATTTAGTAAGTGCAAAGGCCCAGGGGGCTGGAAGAAGTTAGTTTTTTGTTTTTTGTTTTTTTATAAAATTTTTTAAAAAGATTTTATTTATTTGACAGAGAGAAACACAGCCAGAGAGGGAACACAAGCAGGGGGAGTAAGAGAGGGAGAAGCAGGCTTCCCGCCGAACAGGGAGCCTGATGTGGGACTCGATCCGGGTCTCCAAGATCATGACCTGAGCCAAAGGCAGTGGCTCAGCTGAGCCACCCAGGCACCCAGAAGTCAGACAGTTTTAAGAACGGAAAGGACTAGGGCAATGTGAGTAAGGGGGGAGATTCCACAGGTAGGCAGGAACCACTTCCCATAGGGCTATTTAGATGATCCTATTAGCTTCCTGTGACTGCCACCTGACTGTGGTGTCTTAAACAAACAAACAAAAAACCCCATAAGTATATGCCCATATAGTTCTAGAGGTCAGAAATCTGAAATCAGTTTCAGTGAGCCAAAATCAAGGTGTCAGCAGGATGGGCCTTTTCTGCAGGCTCCAGAGGAAAATCTGTTTCTTGGCTCGTCCAGTTCTCATGGTGGCTTCTGGCATTCCTTGACCTGTGACCTCATCTCCGCAATCTTTGCCTCAAGGATCACATTGCCTTCTGCTCTTCCCGAGATCAATTCTCTCTTGGCCACTCTTGTAAAGACACCGTGATTAGATTAAGGCCCACCCAGGCAATCCAAGATAACCTCCCACCTCAAAAACCTTAATTTAATCTGCAAAGACCCTTTCTTCTTTATACAGTAAAATATACAGATTCCGGGGATAGGTGCTCATTATTACACTTACTCAGTAATGGAGGGGAGAGGTTAACATTTTATTCTAAGGCCTCGTGGGTTTCTAGCAGGAGAGCAACGAGATCCGATGGCAATATCTGATGAAAAATATCACTGGTGGATGATGACTGAGCCCTTTACCCACCCTGGATGTTCAACCCCTTGCCACAAGGCACCTGAGATCCTCTTCCCCACCCCACAGGGAGCGGGCACTCAAAATGAGTGGCGCTTCTTGGTAGCACCAAACTCAAAGACCAGCCTCCCTTTACACTGCACAAGGCCAAGTGCAGAAGAACAAAGCTCTTGGGTAAACCTTTAATTTTATTATGACACAGAAAACAGTAAGATGATTGTCTCTGAGGCAGAGTCTAAAACAGTAGAGTGTTTTTGTTTTGGTTTTGGTTTAGATTTTGTGTTTTTGGTTAATCCCACTTTCATTCCTTTCAAATGGCAGCAAGCAAGAGTCAATCCCTGCATTGTTTTTTTACTTTGACATTTTCTTCCAGACCAGCTTCACACTTGACCTCAGTCAGAAAAAGTGGGAAGGAACCTGTCCCCAAGCTGGAAACTGCCGCCCACCCAGAGTCTCCACTGGCGCCTTAGAAGTTCTGGGTTGGGGTGGGAGAAACATGAGAGCTGGCGATGAGGCCAGGAATGCCTGTCCTTTCCCAGGCTTGTCCCCCTTCCTGGGGGTCTGAGCCAACCATCTCCACATAGAACACATGCCTTTGTCTCAGTTCTTCTCTGTGTTATAAAGACTTAGTACTCTGCCCAAACCCCTACTGTATGCTGGGCCTCCCTGCCTTGGGGTAGGATGGGAACATGCTAAAAAGGAAGTGGGGATTCAGGCACTGAGCAGACGTTTAATGTGTACCTTGGATGTTCTAGGCACTGGGGACAGAGCTGTGAGCCTGCAGATAAATTGATATTTATCAATTGTGATAACATTACTTCAGGAAAAGAGCAGGGCCCCATGAGAAAAAATAGTTGAGGTCTGAGGGTTGTCAGGGAAAGTATAAACATTTAAACAGGCACCTGAAGGATGAATAGGAATCAGGCAGAAAGCCACCATATGTGCAAAGGTCCTGAGGACAGAAGGTTAGGAGCTGAAGGGACTGGGGAGAAATGAGGTTCAGGAGGGAGCCAGGGCCCAGATCACCTGGTTCTTTTTTTTTTTCTTTTCTTTTTAAGATTTTATTCATTTGACTGAGAGAGACAGCCAGAGAAGGAATACAAGCAGGGGGAGCAGGAGAGGGAGAAACGGGCTTCCTGCTGCAATGCGGAGCTTGCACCCAGGACTCTGGGATCATGACCCAGGCCACTCAGGCACCCCTCACCTGGTTCTTTTTTTTTTTTAGGGAGAAGCAGGCTTCTGGCTGACCAGGGAGCCTGATGCGGGGCTCAATCCCGGGTCTCCGGGACCATGACCTGAGCCAAAGGCAGTCGCTTAACCAACTGAACCACCCAGGAGCCCCCCTCACCTGGTTCTTAAATGCTTGGTAATGGGGTGGATTATTAAAAACAAAACAAAACCTTTGGAGGGCAGCTATATCTTTTGATTTATAATTTTTTAATTTACAGTATTTAAAAATTCATGAAGTTTTCCCTATGGGCTCAGTCAACAAGCAGCTTCCAGAAGCCAGCTCTGGGAGGTATTAATTATAATCAGCGACTATCGATTAAACACTTTTCCAAATGGCCCTATGCTCCATGCAATGGGATTGGTTCAATTTCTTTATTTTTAATTGCATAATTAATTCATTAACTGTGCTCACTACACATCACAGATCCACATCTCCAAACCTGTACCTTTGATGTCATTTTGGAATGTTGCTGAAGTCCTGATGTGACAGGAAGGAAAGAATTCTTGAGATGTCTTTGCTGCACAAAGATTATTTTATTAAATGACGGGTACAGGACTGAGGGTAGAAGGAGCTGCTGCCCCTGGGGTTGTGAGGGGTGACTGATCATATACTTGAGAATTGGGGGAGGTGAGGAAAAGGGGAGTTGTCCAAAAGGACTTTCATGGGGCACCTGGGTGGCTCAGTTGGCTGACCAGCTACCTCCAGCTTGGGTCATGCTCCTAGGGTCCTAGTATCAAGCCCCACGTCAGGCTCCCTGTTCATTGGGGAGCCTTCTTATCCCTCTCCCTCTGCCTGCCACTCCCCCTGCTTGTGCAGCATGCATGAATGCTCTCTCTCTCTCTCTCAAAATTTTTTTTTAAAAGATTTTATTTATTTGACAGAGAGAAACACAGCCAGAGAGGGAACACAAGCAGGGGGAGTGAGAGAGGGAGAAGCAGGCTTCCCACCGAGCAGGGAGCCCGATGTGGGGCTCGATCTCAGGACTCCAAGACCATGACCTGAGCCAAAGGCAGACACTTAACCAACTGAGCCACCCAGGCGTCCCGTCTCTCTCTCAAATTTTTTAAAAAAAATTTTAGGGACTCAGGGTACTGGAGGCCTTGCTATTATCAAGCTAAGGTTGTTTTTTCCTCTAGCAAAGCATTAACATTAAGAGAGTTGGAAGTTTCCTGGAGGACTGTCCCGCATAGCCCACCTAGGAGTTGGAGAGGGGCAAGGTGGGAGGGGAGGTCATGCTTTGTGCTCAGGTTGCCGTCTGCTCCTTCATCACTTTCACCTCCAGCTAATTACGGAGAAGAGTTTGAGTAGCCTACCTTTTTTTTTTTTTTTTTGGATTTTATCTTTTTAAGTACCTTTACATCCAAGGTGGGGCTCAAACGCACAAGCTTGAGATGGAGAACAGCATGCTCTTCCCACTGAACCAGCCAGGCCCCCCTCCTGACACAGCTTTTGTTTTCTTCCCTCACCACCACGTGACATGTAGAAATGTAGAGACTTGCTTTGTAAGTAATTTTTTAAGTTTTTAAAGATTTTATTTATTTATTTGACAGAGAGAAACAGAGCTAGAGAGGGAACACAAGCAGAGGGACTGAGAGAGGGAGAATCAGGCTTCCTGCCGAGCAGGAATCCCGATGTGGGACACCATCCCAGGTCTCCAGGATCATGACCTGAGCCGAAAGCAGTCGCCCAACCAACTGAGCCACCCCGGCACCCCTAAAAAACTTTTTAACCAAAAAATAAGATTATACTGTATATATTGAAACCTCACTTGCACTTAACGTCTTGGAAATTTCAATTTCACACGAAGACCGGCCTCATCCTTTTCATGTGTCATACAATACTTGATTGAGTTGCTACTGCCTAATTCCTGATCCCTTCCCCTCAACTGATGGGTGACTTCCAATAGTTCCTCATTACTAGGAACATTATATAAGCCTTCTTATTTACACATCTTAGCTCATATGTGAGATTTTCTATGGATCCAATGTTCAAAGCAGAACCACTGGACTGAAGGGTATTTCCATTTTTGAAAAAAAATATATACTGCCAAATTTTTATAGATACTCCAAAAGGTGCTCACTAAGAGAGAACATTTAACTATTTGCCCAACATCCCATATGTGTGATGAGCATTAAAAAAAAAAAGTCTCATTGTTTCCATTGGCATTTCCTAATACTTAGCTAGTAGGGCGGAGTTTCTCCCTAAGCTTATTAGCCTTGGGTATTTCTCGTACCTCAAATTTAAGGTTTGAACCCTTTGCCTGGCATAGTAAGGAATTTACATTTGCCCAAAGAGAGGTCTGGCCTTTACCCTCAGCTTCCGGGAGGTAATCTCTAAACCTTTGGAAAGTTCTGCCCGATAGAAGTCTTCGTTTAGGGTGGGGTCTCGCTAGAGCAGATAATTCTAACAGTGTGGTTCAGGTTTGGGGAACTTGGTTTATCAGCTCATTTCACTCCGTCTGGGAAAGCTGGAAACAGATCAGCTATGTGGGCAGTCACCTGTGGCTGCAGGAGGAAGGTCCTATAAAGATTCTGGACACCAAAGTGGCAAGTTTACCTGGTCAGTGATGCTCCACAGTCACACATCACTGCTGAGGAAATAATGTGTAAAATCCATGATGCCCTGGGGAGGGGACAACAGTTTGGAACCTAAAAGTCACCCTTTTAAAAATTACACAAGTCCTCAGTTTCAGTATACACAGGAAGATGGGAGATTTGATGACAATAGAAGAGAAGGCAATGTGAAAATGGAAAGAGAGATCAATCACTATGAGTACCCAGGAGCCAACAAAAGCCTGTAGCCTTAAAGAATGGAAGAAGCAAGGAGTGGATTCTCCCTGCAGCCTCCAGAAGCAACCAACCATCCCTGCTCACATTTTGATTTAGACACTTACGACTCATTTTGGACTCCAGAATTGTAATAATATTTTTTTAAATAAAAAAGCATAAATTTGTAGTTTTTTTAAGCCACTAAATTTGTGATAATTTGTTACAGCAGCAAGAAGAAACTGATACAGTAGTCCTTTGTGAAAAGCTCCTTCATGTAACATAAAGCTCTTGAAATTCATCTTCGCTGTTGAGCACAGGTTAAGTAAATTGTTTCTTTTTAATGCTGAATGTATTTCATTGTATTAATATAGCACAATATCTTTTTTTTTTCAGTTTTAAAGATTTTATTTATTTGACAGAGAGAAACACAGCCAGAGAGGGATCACAGCACGGGGAGTGAGAGAGGGAGAAGCAGGCTTCCTGCTGAGCAGGGACCCCGATGTAGCACAATATCTTTATCCATTCCTTAGTTGATGGGCATTTGGGTTCTTTCCAGTTTGGGTGGCTATGAAGATCCTGGGGTCCTGGGATTAAGCCCTGCTTCGGGCTCCCTGTTCAGTAGGAGAGCCTGCTTCTCCCTCTTCCTCTGCCTACGCTCCCCTGCTTGTTCTCTCTCTCTCTGTCAAATAAATAAAATCTTTAAAATTTTTTTTTAAAAAAGAACTGCTGTGAACATTTGCATGCAGGGTTTTCTATTTGTCAACATGTTTTCATTTCTCTTGAGTAAATACCTAAGAGTAGAACTGTTGGAGCCTATGGTAGTATGTGTATTATTAACTTTATAGGAGACGGCAAAAACTTTTCCAAAGTGGCTGCTCATCATTGGTTTTACAGATGAGTGAACAATCTGGAGAAAGGGCAGAAACTTGCTCAGGGTCACAAATTGAATTAGAGACATCAGCAGAACTAGAATCAATGTCTGCAGCATCTCATCCCCAGCAGGGATCCTGAGAGGCAGGCCTGCCTGTGTGTCTCCCCATTTCTAGCCGCCAGCTGCTTCTGCCCCTTCCTACCTTCTTTCCCCTCATCCAGCCCCAGTAGGTGCTGGAGACAAGAGCATCTTTCAGTCCATTGTAGTCCCCATCCCAGAAGGTACAAACTATTGGTGGGAGAGGCTTGGGGAATGGGCATCCTAACAAGAACCCCCCCTCTTTTAGGATCTGAGGACAGTGCACCTCTCCCCAGAAATGACCTTTGTGCGGAATGTGAGGTAATTTTTGATGGTCCAGGGGCAGTCATCAAATACTTCAAATGCTTCCTTATAAGCACTTTGTTTTTAACTTTGCTTTAAACCTAATTATGTCAATGAGAAAGCCTCCTTTGGTGCTGATATGTCTTTAATGTCTAATTCTGTTCATCTCACTAAAAAGTGAGCAAAGATTCTGGCTAGAATTTAATGGCAGGGGTTTGTTCCCATTATGCTTATTTTTATTGTGACCTCTTTATGAGTAATGATGCAGGTTTCCTATTATAACTGTATTTTAACATTCTTCTCAAAATACATTTATTACAGTTTTAAAAATGAGGTCATTCCAAGAAAATATTTAGTTTTTAAAGAGTGCACACAACGCTTGCATGTATGGTTAAAAGGTTTCACCAAGGTTGTCAAAACCATTCGCTAAGAAAAGGGCAGTCTTTCAAAGAAGGGTCCTGGGAAAAATGGGAGGTCCACATGCAAAAAAAAAAAAAAAGTGAAGCTGGACCTACTTTACACCCTAAGTGAAAACAAACTGCAAGCCTGGCTGGCTAAGTCAGAGGACGAGTGACCCCCATCTTGGGGTCCTGAGTTCAAGCCCCACATTGGGTGTAGAAATTACTTAAATAAAATTATTTAAAAAGCAACAACACAAAGATCTGAACGTTAAGGCTAAAACTATAAAATTGTTAGAAGAAAACATAGGGGGAAAATCTTCATGAAATCAGATTTGGCAATGATTTCTAGGGTATGACGCCAGAGGCACAGGCAACAAAAGTAAAAATAAATTGGACAATATTAAATTTGCTGTGCATCAAAGGACACAATATGTGAAATGACGGCCTGTGGTTTGGGGGAAAATATTCATCAATCATACATCCAGACTCCAAGGGCTAACTTACGGATATGCAAAGAACCTCCTACAACTCAATCACAAAAACAAAAGTGAAAAAAATGGGCAAAAGATTTGACTAGACATTTCTCCAAATAAGATATACACATGGCCAACAAGCACATGAAAAGATGTTCCACACCACTAAGCATTAAGGAAATGCAAATCAAAACCACAATGAGATCGTCTGGCATTGACAGGGTGCCCCATGAGTACCGGGACTCTCCAATCCCCTCACTGGCTTTTCCACCAAGCCTTGTCTTCAATGCCTCCAGTGACCGGGTATCACTATCCGTGCAGGCACCCTGCTTCCTTTTCAACAAGCATTCTTCTCTTTTCTTCTTTCCTTCATAAGATTTTATGTATTTATTTGACAGAGAGAGCACAAGGGGGAGCAGGGAGAGGGAAAAGCCGGCTCCCCACTGAGCCAGGAGCCCCAGTCCCGGCTGAATCCCAGGACCCTGGTCATGAATTCATGACCCCAGCTGAAGGCAGAGTCTTAACCAACTGAGCCACCCAGGCGCCCCCAGGCTCTTTTTTCTATGGAAAACTTCCTCTGTACCCACGCACTGCATGCCCACCTCAAACCCCAGTTCCTGTAGCAAAAAGGACAGACGGACACAAACCCAAAGCCTTGTACACATCAGGCTTTTGTCGACCGATAAACGGTCCCTTCTCCAAATTAAACAGCTTCCAACTTTTCCCAGTTCAGTGTATCAACAGGGTATAAACCCCCCTCCTCGCTGCCCTCAGGGGTCCAGCAATAGCCCCGACCTTTGCCACCGATAATAGCAGTCGTTAAAAATAATAGCACATCTTCAGGTTCCGAACTTTGGGGAGTGGCTAGAATTTAACAATATAATTTTGTTTCCATTGTATTTATTTTAGGATTATTTTCGATCGATGGCAAGGGAAACTGATTTTTCGTTTTCTGCTCGGGCTACAAATTTTCCATTAATTCATACGTAGAAAAAAAAGACCGAATCAGTTGAAGGATAACAGTAAGTCTCGGCAGCACAGGTAACTTTTACCTGTGGACGCCTAAGACCGCAGGTCCAACCCCAGAGCTCCCAATTTACCTTAGCTGCCACGTGGCACGGAAATAGCATCTACACCCAGTCCTTGAAGCTATCTTTCAGGAAGTCAGGATGGCCGAGCGGTCTAAGGCGCTGCGTTCAGGTCGCAGTCTCCCCTGGAGGCGTGGGTTCGAATCCCACTTCTGACAACTCCTGCTTTCTTTTCTGTCCCCTTTTCCTCTTGCAACCTTAGTGCGTACGTTTAACTAGCCTAAAAATGGATCCGCGGTACAAATCGGGGCTTTCTTTTTAGTCTCAAGTAAAATAAGTGTCATTACGAAGAAAACGCCCATCGACAAAGAAATACTTGTTTTGTAAAGAGATTAAATGGAGACTATCCGAAAGTATAATGTATATCCTAGTGGATCTGCCGTTGTTGATAGAAAACAAAAATACTTTGTCATGTCAGGAGTGGGATTCGAACCCACGCCTCCAGGGGAGACTGCGACCTGAACGCAGCGCCTTAGACCGCTCGGCCATCCTGACTGCCGTTTCCCCGCCTTACAAGCAAACCTCTTTGGAATAGCTCTGGTGTGCGCATGCGTAGCGAGTGGCCGGATGGGGGATGGGACGGGCTTTGTTTCGCCCGCAGTGTTGGGAAGAGCCAGAAAAGCGCGCCAGCTCGAAGGGGCGGGGCGAAATGGGCCCGAGACCCACCGAGCAAGGTGGCAGCAGAGGGCGCGCGCGGCGTGCTGGAGAATCGGGGACTCTCATTTAGACGCGCAGGCGTTCGGGCCTCAGATGAGCATTCATTATGCATGCGTGCATTCATTCAAGTCGGTTTCGAGACTGGTGTATCTGCAAGCACCCTGGCATTTCTGCATACACTTCCTGTGCATTTCTTGCACGAAGCAGTCAAGCCCGCCTTCCCGCACTGGCTTGGAGATCTCTGTCTGCTGCCGCACCTACCAGGTGAAATCTGTATATTGGAAGGTTTATTGGAAGGTCTGATCGCATGCATCTCGCGTTTTCCTTCCGAACATTTGTCGAAACCACAACTTCACATTTATATGTGTGTTACAGCCATTTATTCAAGTTTGGGATTGCACCTGCAGCGGCACACCGGTTACGCGCTCTTTTCCTGACGTGTCCCTAGGGCCCGAACCGGGTTTGGCACACAGTGGGCGCGCAGGGACTGTCTGTGGGTTAATCCTTCCCTCGCCTCCCCCTTCCTGCATTGTGTCATGGGGTGATTCACGTTTCCTTCTCATCCCCACGCCCCGCGTCGGTGGGGAGCAGATCCCGACCCCCGCAGCACCTTCCGCCGGCTCCCTCAATAACCCCAGATTTATGCACGTACCCGGCTCCTTCCGGGGACCGGAAGACTTAGGGGCCTCGAGGGCGCCTTTCTCCAGGGGATTTCCAGGAGGAAAAAGGGCACTTCCACCCTCCCTGAATGTCTTACGCCCCCGTTCGCCCCCTGGAGGAGCCTGAAGAAAAGCCGGCAGGAAGGGGTGGGGGTCGGGGGACGGGAGATAGAGGTTCTTACGAGGCTGGGCCCCTAACTGGCTGTCTAATGTGGGTCTGAAAGGTGACTGAGGGTGACTTCTGTGAGCCGACCCTCGAGTCCACGGTGAGTAGTGGAGTCACACTTGCCCCTCAGTGCCCTCTGACTCACCGGAAATGGTGTCACAGAGCAGTCTCAGCCAGAGAACATTCCCTACCAACCCGGGCTCAGTCCCTTTCAGGCCCTTAGGGTTTGGGATGCCAAGGGGTGGTATGGCTTCTGGGGTATGCGGAGGTCCTGATTATCTGACGGGTAATGAACCTCCCCATCCCCCTTTCCTTTCCACAAGTGTTCCCTTCTCATTGGCTGTCAGAATTTATTTCTTTGGATTCAGCAAGGACCTCTTTTATATCTTCCTGAAATACAAATTGCCCTCGACCCTGGAAAGGGTACCCACAAACATTTAGGGAACACTCTACTAGATGCTGTTACAAAACAGAATTTCTGCCCTCAAGATACATTCAAGCATGGAGTGAAGGGAAAGAGAGAAGACATAGGTGATTGGCAAAATGGCAAAGACGGGCAGGTGCTGATAAGTGCAGGACAGAGAATGTGTTAGGAAACTTTAAAGGTAAACAACAATTCCATCTGGGGCACCAGTTCTGGCCATCTGATTTGATAGGGCTTTTCATTACTTATTACATACAAATGAATCTTGTCCATGGAGAGGCAAGTGAATTTGTTGGGGTGGAATGCAGTTAATGATTGCCTCCTGGATACTGACCATTTTTTCCCATCTACTTATAAATTCATTTCATCATTCCTGATTGCCAATATACATGTGTCTTTAAAGATTTATTTATGAGAGAGAGAGAGTGAGGAGAAGGGGTAGAGGGAGAGAAAGATAATCCCAACCAGACACCCCCCCAGCTCAGAGCCCTAGGCAGGGCTCGATCTCAGGATCCTGAGCCAAAATCCAGAGTTGGAGGCTCAACTGACTGAGCCACTGAAGCTCCCCATACAGGTATCTTTGAGTTCTCCTTAGAACTAGTTGTAACATCTTACTGGTTTCCTCAAAATTAATGAATTCCATTAAATCTTTGTCTTGTGTTCCTTCTATATTTTTATGAGAATCATGACTTTACCTTTAAAAGAAATCTCCTTTAACCATGATCAAGAATGACTAAGAGCTCTCATAGGAAAGATGTTAAGGGAAGGCCTCTCTGAGGAGGTGACACTGAGTTAGAAAGGGAGACAGAAGATCATAGCTGGTGGCATTCTACATGGAAGGCATAGCCCATGCAAAGGTCCTGAGGCTGGGAGGAGTGTGGTCTGTTGGACGGGCAGCAAGCCAGTGGGGCGGGCAGGGGTAAGGATGGAAGAGGTTGAAGTTCATATCACAGAGGGCTGGGAGGCCAGGGAGGGGAATTTGGATTTTCTTCTGTGTGTGGTAGTGTCACTGGAATGCTTTAAGCAGGGGAGTGATTCTAACTGGATGCTTTGATCCTTTTGACTACTGTGTGAAGGGTGGATGTGAGAGGCCAAGAGAAAAATCAGAGCCTAGGGAAAAGGCTGTGAGAGATGGGGTGGCTAGACCAGGGAAGTGAAGACTGCAAAAGGCTGAATTCAAGATTCAAGAAGTGTTCTGGTGATAAAAAGAACTAGTCTTGCTGGCTGGCTGGTAGGCGTGCTGGGGTGCTGATGTGGAGAGACAGGACACATGGATGGGACAGAAAGTCACTAAGGCCATAGAGGGGCCAAGTGACCAGATACTCACAACTTCTCTTTAAGACAAAGTGCATCAGACAGGTGCTGCTATTTCCCCACTCCCGAACTTCCCCATTGCAGGAAGCTAAGGTTCAGACAGCCTGAATGACTTGCCAGGGTCCTCTGGAACCTCCAGAAGCCTCTGGAACCCTCTCTTCCCCCATGCTTTATACCACCAACCTTTCTGAGTACATATCATTTTAGAGATGGCACCCAAGCCAGCGCCTTTCTGCCTGCTGCCCTCCCGGCCCAGCTGGGAGAAGTGGTCCCTGGCTGGGTGTCAGTGCTGGGGCTCCATTCAGTCCTGTCTTCCCGGTTTAGGCAGATGGTCGGCTGCCCTCCCTCCACACTCTTCAGGCTCCAGACTCCTGACCTGGAGGAAGGCTTTTAGGATCCCATTCAGGCCTCAGACCCCCAAGACCAAAAATGGGAAAGGAGAGATCCTGTTTATCTTGTTTTCCTCACTTAGCAGCAGTCTAGGTACCAACAGTGGACCGTAGAGGGACAGGCCTCACCCAGTCCCCACTGTGGGCCTTTGTCCAGCCTGAAAGAGGAAAGTCCCCTGAGCGCAGCCTGGGAAGTCCACCAGCACCAGGGGATGCCCCAGCCTGGCTCTCCCTGTGCACAGCCCCAAGTGTGGCCGGAGTCAGCGGCCAGTGGACAAGCCAGTGTTCAGACAGCTGAGGGGCCAGAAAAGGGATCCTAGCATCCCTGTGACCTTGGCACACATCACCACCTCTGCCTGGGGAGAGAGTGGCAGGAAGCTGAGTTTTATGAATGCCTTTTTACACCCATTCACTTGATGTTCGTAACCGTACTAAAATGTAGGTTGTCACAGTTCCTATTTCACAGAGAAGAAAAATGAGGCTCAGAGAGGCCAAGTAACTCACCCAGATTCGCTCAGCAGATGACTAGAGCCTGATTTTTCTGGCGCAGTACCCCTTCTTCAGTACTTCCGGGGGCTTAGAACTGTGATAGGTGCTTTTCTTTATATTGTCTTAACGATAACAAAAACCCCAATGAAGGTTGCCAACTGGCCAGTGAGACTTTGTGATGTTATTTTTACTCTTGTTTTTATTCTTGGAGGAGACTTGAAAGAAAGGGTAGGCTTTTCCCAGCAAGCCAGGCCAAGCAGCATGACCAAGTATTTGTGTTCAGGCTTTGGTTTCCTTGGCAAAGGTGGGGGGACAGAAATCCTCAGGCGCCAGCACCAAAGTCCTGCCAAGGCCCTGGTTTGGGCACCCCAGCCTTCTGAGTGGGGACCCCAAGGGTAAAGTGGATGAAGCAGGCATGGATTGTTGATGGGATGCCATGGGAACGGCTCGGTCCACCCAGGTCCAGCCTGGGCATAGAGGTAGATGGCCTGGTTTCCCGATTTTGAATGGATCATGTGGACAGTGGTGACCAGAATGGACCAAAGGCTAGGAGTTCACTTCCAAGTTCTCTGGACCACTTATCATGCCTCCAAAGCATCTGGTTGCCCTAGAAAGAGAACCCCAGGAATGGAGCAAAAGCCTGTAGGTCTTTATCCTCTGATAAGCAAGGAGCACAGAGCCTATTTGAACTTGAGGCAGCATGGCTGAGGGCATCAACATGTGACTTCTGGAACCACTCTGCTATTGGCTAGCTGTGTGACCGTAGAGGAGTTCCTTAGCTTCTCTGTTCCTTAGTGCCTCAGTTCCCCGAGCTGTAAAATAGATTTAGGAAGAGTGCCTCAAAGGGTTCTTGTAAAGATGAAAGAGTGAATACACGCTGGGCAGGTAGAGTGCCTGCAGAGAATTCTGTTAGTCTAGAAAACATAAAGCCCTATGCTGTTTCTGGCCCCAGTGGATATTGTGGGGCAAGTTTTCAGCTGCCAAACTGACTTTGCAGAGAGAGTGTGCATAGTGTCATGGTGTCATACTGACCCCACGATCACAGCAGACCCCATCCAACCGCCCCATTAGAGCTAGCCTTGCTCACCTCTGTAACTTCGCCTCCCACCTCCAGCTCCTTACCCCCCTCCCCCACAATGCACAAAAGCCTGCTACATGAGTCCATGAGCTCCTGTGCCCATCTGGTGCTCAGGCACCTCCAGGTCCCCTCACAGGCCCGTCTGTTCTACCTCTTCCAGCTAAAAGGCTTTTGTATTCTGCTTGGAGCCCCTTCAGCCCAGGGCCTTGTCTCCGGCAGGTTGAGTGCTTAGAGCAGGGGAGCCGAGTGTGGTGGTGGCTGAGGTTTAGAACCCTGGCTAGTCTCCTGGCACACTCCCTCTTTCCACATCCCTGTGACAGAGTGAGCTCCTGTCCTAACAGCTGGTTAGCTGGGCTGCTCTGCATGCCCACCACCACCATGGCCCCTCCTCACTCCTGAGTCCCGAAGTCCCCTGAAGCCCCGCCCGCTGCAGCACAAACGCTATTGTCCATCCTCATTGGAAGGTACCATACTAGTCATTAAGTATTTTGAACATATCCACAGGACTATATTTTGGCTTTCCTGTTCTACCTGATACTCCAGTACTATTTTTTTTTCTTTTAAGATTTTATTTATTTATTTGACAGAGAGAAACACAGCCAGAGAGGGAACATAAGCAGGGGGAGTGAGAGAGGAAGAAGCAGGCTTCCCGACGAGCAGGGAGCCCGATGTGGGGCTCGATCCCGGGTCTCTGGGATCATGACCTGAGCCGAAGGCAGTCGCTTAACCAACTGAGCCACCCAGGTGCCCCTGATACTCCAGTACTCTTTGGGAGCCCCCTTGGGACTCTCTCCAACCCCGACTGTGGCTGCCTCCCTCTCCCATCGCTCGTCCCTCCCCGCCTCACCACTCCAGTCTTGTGATACCAACCTGGATCTAGCTGTGCCTGAAGCTATCCTGGTCTTTTCAGTTTCAGAGGCTAATGCCCCTTTTCATGTAAGACAATGTAATATAAACTTCTGCCACATGTAACCCAAAGATGAATAAGCTTAGATCTCTTCTGGCCAATGTGGAAGTCACAAGGGGGCTATTGAGCATTTGAAATGTGGCTACAGTGAATTGAGATGGATCATAAACATAATATACAAACTGGATTTCAAACAAAGTAGGACAATAAATGGAAACTTATTAATTTGTAATATCAATGAAATGTCCAAGAGATCATATTTTGGCTATGTTGTGTTAAATAAAAAATATTATTAGAATTGATTTCAACTGTTTCTATTTACTTTTTCAGTGTTGCTCCTAGGAAAATTTAATTATGTATGTGACTTGTGTTATCTTTCTATCAGACAGTACTGGACCTCTGGCTGATCAGCAAAACATCAGGAAGCAAGAGATCAGAGCCTATGCAATGAAACTAGGAAGCACCCTGGGAAGAACTGCAATGATGCCCAAGAAAAGGGAGGCAAGGAAAGACAGATAGGTCTGATCTGCAGGAATGGAGAGGAAGAGCACCCCAGGTAGGGGGCACCATGTGAGCAAAGGCCTGGGAGTGGGACTCAGACAGGATGGGTCTGGGGAGAACCAAGGGGGGCATAGAGCAGACTCGAGGGTTAAGCTGGGCCACTGATTCCTCTAGGGAGGCTGGGGGTGGTGGTGGTGGTGGAGTTCTTGAGGAGGGTGAAAGACAAAGGGACAGATATTCCACTTGCTCTTCAGATACCATACATTTTCCGTATGCATCACGAGGACCCGGGCCTGGGGCAGCCATCTCCCTAGCTGCGCAGAGTCAGTTCTGGCTCCCGAAATGCTGGAACCCAGAATTGCAGGCTATGTTCTGATGCCCAAGCCCATCAAAATGGGGCTTTTGAGGCGGGAAAGAGGAGCTCCGATTCTGGACAGGGACAGGAACCAAGGACTGTAGACTTTCCCCGTGGAGCCAGTCAGAGCTTTCACATTTCCTCCAGAAATGCTTTCATCTTCAAATAGCTGGGATTTTCCTCTGAACTTTTGTTATGCCTACCAGTTTCTGCTTTATCTAGGAAACAGAAACACTGATTTTTTTGTTTTGTTTTGTTTTTTTCTCTATTTCCTGCAGTGCCTTTCTATGGCTGCCGCAATCTGGATTTTGGGAGAATAGGTATGTCCTAGGAACCTCAACAGAGGGTAAGAATATGCCAGCAGGGTCCTGGGCAGGTGACAGGTGGACTCTTGGAGTCCCAGGAGTCATCACTGAGTCATACAAAATCAGGGTTCTCCGCACCCCAGCCAGAGTCTCCCTGGGGGAGCGATGCTCCCCCAATTCACTACTTTTGCAATGCAAAAGAAAAAAACATGAAAATTACTTCTCACTCTTAAAAAAAAGACCATTACTGACACCTCTTGTGTTCTCCAAAGGTTTTAGCACATATAGAGAGTGAATGTCTTGGTTTATCAAGCTCCCCATAAAAATGAGGCAGAGTCTGATGAAATAGTTTTCTAGGTCACACAGCCTGAAAAAGATTCACCATTGTTGCCTTCCCCTGGCCCTCAGCTCTCCATTGGATGTCCCCTCCCCCGGGGAAGCTGAGCCCAGCCAGGTCCGGTCCCCCCATCTCTGTGCTAGAAGTGCACCAGATGGGCGCCTGGGTGGCTCAGTGGGTTAAGCCTCTGCTTTTGGCTCAGGTCATGATCTCAGGGTCCTGGGATCTAGGTCGGCGTCAGGCTCTTTGCTCAGCAGGGAGCCTGTTTCCTCCTCTCTCTTTGCCTGTCTCTCTGCCTACTTGTGATCTCTCTCTCTGTCAAATAAATAAA
>PITA01027739.1:0-20489 GCA_004023965.1 Spilogale gracilis | reverse complement strand
TAACTACTAATATTTTAAACAGCTTTAAGTAACTCATGTATTAATTCCTCTTTTCCTCTCTTATTTCATGAGATGAATGCTGTTAATGCTCTCTAAAAATTGTACTGAAGTTCTGATTACATCTCCCCTCCTCCATTACCACCATCATTGCCCAGCCACCATCATGTTAACTGGACTGTCACTTCTTAATTGTTCTTCTTGTTTTTCTTCTCTCAATTCTGTCTTTCTACATAAGAGCAGGAAAGATTCTTTTAAAACATGTCAGATAAGTGACTTTCTACTTCTTTTAAAGTAAAGGTCAAGTCATTATTGTGGCATAACTGCTCTGTTAGTCCTAACTCTAACTAACTTTCTTGCCTTTTCTCTTTCATCTCTCCACTAGAGCTAGGCTTAACTCTGCCATTCCTTCAACACAGCATGCATGCCTCTGGTTCACTGTCTGAGCATTTATCATCCTTTCTGCCGAAAACACTTCCCAAGTTATCTTCATGGCACATCCCCTCACTTTCTTCAAGAAGCTATTCAAATGTCAAGTCACCAGAGAAGCATTTTCAGACCATCCTATTTAAAACATTACAGTCTTCCATGCCTTGTATAAGCTGTATTTCATTTTACTGCTTGACTTTTTTTAAAGCACATCTCTCTCTCTCTCTCTCTCTCTCTCTCTCTCTCACACACACACACACACACACACACACACACACACACTTTCTTTAATGTCCCCCTCCACTTGAAAACAAAATATGTACATGGAGATTATGTACATCTGACCTATCTCCAGACCCTAGAATACTGCAGTTATTCAGTTATATATTCCCAAAACCTGGAACACAGTAGGATTTCATAAATAGTTCAGTTAATATACCCAAGGAATTTATATATATATAAAATATTTATATATACAAATATTTTATATATTTTTATATAATATAAATATATATAAATTTTTATATAAAATAATATAAAATATTTATATATAAATTTATATTATATAAAGTATATAATATAAATTTAAGATTTTATTTATTTCTTATAATATATAAATATATATTATATAAAATATATAATATAAATTTATATATATATAGTGAGAGAGGAAACACAAGCTGGGAGCGTCAGAGAGGGAGAAGCAGGCTTCCTGCTAAGCAGGGAGTGCGATGCAGGGCTTGATCCCAGGGCCCCTGGATCCTGACCTGAGCCAAAGGCAGACACTTAATGAGTGAGCCACCCAGGCACCCCAGGAATTTTTATTTGGGAGGAAAAAAAAATAATGTTATGTCCCTCATCTTGAGAACAAGAGAAAAAAAATAGATTTTTCTTCTCCCTTCCCACACTCTCATAGACTAAAATACATGTTCTACTGATATTATAAATTATATATATGTAGGAAAAGTTATTTGATGCTCTACTCTTTTGTTTTTCATTCTTTTTATTTCTGTGCTTCAGTTTTTGTAACTTATATTGACCTGAATTCAAATTTACTGCTATTTCATTCTGTAGTTAACCTATTGTTAAATCTATACAAAAATTCTTAATTTCAGACATTTTATTTTATAGTTATATAATTTTTTGTTTTTACTTCTTTGTTAAGATTCTTTTCTTCAGGTCCTGTAGTCATCATTTCCTCTATTTTTAACATATTTCAATATGTTATTGATATGTTACTGCCTTAAATTCTTTGCCTACTAATTCTAACCCCTGAGACAACTCTGTGTCTATTTCTAATTTTTATTTTTGCTATTGATTTTTGGTTATATTTTCCTGTTTCTTCACATGTCTTGCAATTTGTGGATCTATGTCAGATATTACGTACTTAAAAAAAAACAAAACAGACTGAAATATCTACCTCTCCCCCCACTGCTGGTTAGGAAGCAATTGCTAGGAACAAAAGATGATAAATAATGAGTAGGAAGGAAATAACTGAGAGAGACCAGGCTTTCAAGTTTTTTCCCAAATTTTTCAAACAGTCATGCTTGAAACCAACTCTCTGAGGATAAGAATTTCTTCTTTGAAAAAGAAAGAGGGTATTTTTAAATTGAGTAGCTTAAGAATAAGCAGTAAAAAGAGAATAAATAGATAAGGATCATAAGAATTTCCTCCATTATAGAAGTAATAATGCCAATACGGTTTCAAATAAAGTTATAAATAATTATCTTGGGGTTTTCTTCAATGAGTGCTTGAATGGGAAGATATATGACTTCTGCCAAATAAGAATATGACATTAAAGACATTGCCTTTATAAACTTCAGTTTCTCTGCATTAAATTCACACAATATCCCTTCTAGTTCTAACCTTTTTTGACACCTTTCTGATATTTATTAGGATATCCACACAGCCTTTAGGAGTTAGTAAAGTATTGCAGTTATGACCTCAGGCTCTAGAATAAAACAGATTTGAGTTTGAATCTCAGCTTTCGCCAATATGATCTTGAGGCAGTTACCTAGACTCTTTGAGCCTCAACATTTTTATCTGTAAATTGGAATAAAAACTCTCATCTCAAACTGTACTTGTAGGAATTAGATAACCAGGACTTACTGGTATTTCCTCACTTTTAAGGCACCATTAATTTAATAACATTTTATGAGAGTAAAATGTGAGCAATACTTTAAAATTAAATATATACATTAATTTTAAGTTGTTTCCTAATTCAAGAATCTAAAATGAGGAAACAATAACATTTCATTAAAGGAATCGCTTTCATGTATCTCCCATTTTTTGCTATAATTTTCTTTTGGTGAATAATGGTGGGATTTCTGAAAAGAGGGAAAGAGAAAGTGCTGTGGTTTTGAATGAGCAATTATCATTTACAGATCAAATAATAAATGTAACCCTATTACCACCTTTCTACCCAGTGGAAAGAAAACAGTAGAGTTACACTGTAAACTCAAATTTATGTTAGAGAAAAGTTAAAGGCCCTATCTATCTATCTATCTATCTATCTATCTATATATGTATTTTTGTAACTTTCTTTTGTAAATTCTACCTAAATTGTACTTGTATGCCAATTACCCGACTTTTTTTTTTTTAAGATTTTATTTATTTATTTGACAGAAACAAGGTAGAGAGGGAACACAAGCAGAGGGGCTGACAGAGAGAAGCAGGCTTCCCACTGAGCAGGGAGCCTGATGCGGGGCTCGATCCTGGGACTCTGGGACTGAGACTACTGACCTGAGCTGAAGGCAGATGCTTAATGACTGAGCCACCCAGGCACCCCTCCCCAGTACATTTTTAGAGAGTAAGTGGAATAAAATTCTCTTAGTGGTTACCAGTGTGACTTGGTTATTAACACAATTTTTCAGCTTATGTAACAAGCTGTATTTCTCAGAAAAAGAGCAGCAACTTGGGGCAAAGCAATATAGGTAAGACAAAAGAATGAAGAAAATTATGGGTCTAATCTGAGGAATAATCATAAAATTTCTGATATATTGAACAGAAAAATCAGGTTAGATGCCTTCCTAAAAATTCCATTAGTGTGAGCTATTTTGCAATTAATATTTTTAAAAAGATTAACCTAGAATGAAAACCTATCAAACACTTAATGAATTATATCCTTTAATCTTTTTTTTTTTTTTAAGATTTTATTTATTTGACAGAGAGAAACACAGCTAGAGAGGGAACACAAGCAGGGGGAGTGAGAGAGGGAGGAGGGAGAAGCAGGCTTCCTGCTGAGCAGAGAGCCTGATGTGGGACTTGATCCTGGGTCTCCAGGATCATGACCTGAGTCGAAGGCAGTCGCTTAACCAACTGAGCCACCCAGGCGTCCCAATATATCCTTTTATTCTTAATGTCTTAAATTCCATATTTACTAAAAGTATAATGTACCCTGTGTTAATGGAGTTACAAACTGGGGGAGGTACAATTTTTTTTTCTTTCTCTCTCTCTCCTTCTTATCTATCTATCTATCTATCTATCATTTATCTATCTATTTTGGCATTTCACCTGTACTCTTTAATGAAAGTGTAGTCTGGAAAAAACTGTCTAGCTAATGTTTCCCCTGTCACTTTTCATATGAAGGATCATGATCTAGAAAAATCCCAAAGGAATTAAACAGGGAAATTAGAATGGATTTGACCAAAGAAAACATGACTGACTAGGAGGAAAATACTTTATTTTTCTTCATTTTTCCTCTTACATAATTGGACAAAACTAAATGAAGGAAGTCTTAAAATTTGGAATGTGGAATTTAGGGAGAAATTTTTGAAGAAAAAATACACACACAAAAAACTTATAGAAAGATTATAAACAACCTGAGTTTAAACTCAGTTAAATTACCTGAGAGCCTGTGTTTTATTATAGTAACCAAATCAAGTTTTGGTATATCCCAAAAAACTTAGTTATCTCTTTATGTAGTGTATCCCAGTCTTTGGAAAATGAAACAGAAGTTCTGGTTAGGTGAATAATCTGGCTTTTTGTATGGAAACATTTTAGAAGTATTATAAAATTATAATCTATTCCACATGCCAACCCAAAGTAGGACCCGCATATGAGTCCATTAAGTATGGAGGCAATAATGGGAATTGTGAATTGTTATTAATTATCATCGGTAGGGGGAAACAGTTGAAAAATTATTTATTAAATAATCTCAGGAAGAGATAGGTCATCTTTGTGGCCCTACTTGGGTCAAAAGGCAATAATAAAGCTCAAGGAGAGGACTTGACCAAGAGTTTAATGAAACAAATCTCCTTTGGACACATATCCCTCATAAGAGACTTAACATAACATGGGAGCCAATTTAGTGAGGGACTGTAAAGAAATCTTGAAATCATGGGTACAATTTATTGTTTTCAAATAAAGAGGGAAGAAGAAATTGCTCATTTTACCATAATTTAACCATTAAGAGTCTCTTGAGAAAAGTGAATGAGAAGTTACACAATTCTGGTAAAGGAACTCTATTTACCCATACATTTCAAGGGTTATGATTATAGCAGCAGTAACTGGGTTGAGAAGAGCCAGATAATTCAGTTTATTGAACTATGTGATCCTGGCAGTACACGTACATGGTAAAGCTCTTTCTGGGATCGCAGACCTGACATTTTGGGCTCCCTAGTTAGGAAAATACTTTGAGTAAACTGAACCAAAGAACAAAAAAACCCCAGTTTTTTCCCTTAAACTAAAACCACTTTTCAAAACCCAATGTCTCCTCTCTGTCTAAAATATATACTAAAGCATTTCCTATGACTGCTCAAAACTACAGTATTAAGTATAGCACTAGTGCTATACTTTCTTACTAAGTAGAGTAGTTAACTATTTGTAAGCAGTGTTGATTAATAAACAGTAATTCCCTCTACATTATCCATGTACTGCTAAAGAAAATACCCAAAATCTGGAATAACATTTTAATGAATATATTTCCAATATATCCTGAAACTTGATAATCATAAAATAAATAACTGTATCATATTTTAGAAATATAAAACACTATAAATTACAAAGGTGACAATATTTTATACATCTGAAGATTTTTTAAATTACTGAAAAAGTGATACTGAAAAGGCATCAATTTTCCTGCAATTTATTAAAATCATATGGAACAATACATGAACACAAGTGTAATGTACCAGAGACTTTAACTTAAATTTTGAAGTATTTAATTGCACAATTTTTGTATGATGCTGTTGGACTTCTGCATGTATCAAATATATCTAATTATACATTTGTAAGTATGGATACGTTTAGAAGACAAGAATAAAAAAGAATAAAACAAGCAAGAAATAAACAAAAAGATCCTTATAATGTACATATACTCTATAGAGAACCTCAGTAACCTTTCTACTAATGGAGTGTATCTAATGAAATTCCCCTTTAGACATTTTTCAGATATTAAGTTTTGAAATGACACATCTTGCAAACAAAGGTAGAAGCAATTTTATCCTACTAACAGCTAGAAAATTCACACAATGAAAATGGAAAGAGAAAGTAAAATGAGGTTAAAGAGAAAGCTAATTAGAATTTGGAGGTTTGCTGGGTTAATGTCTAGACTGAGTAGGTCTAGCTTTGACGATTTACATACCTTGTAGCTTAGCTTTAAGATTGACCTGCACTTAAATAGCTTGGTGAATGAAACTCTGTCTCTCTCTCAGTGCTACAGACCCACACTACAATGCCACAAAATTACACAGGGAAGAAAAGAAAAAAAGAAAAAAAAATGCAGGACTTTTGTAAATCCTATGTGCTGAGATTGTACTCAAAATTAAAATAAGGGAAAAGCCTGTAGGAAAGGAGGAAACACTTGGAAGAATCGACTACCCATACGATACCCTTTCAGAACTTGTTTGCTTACCTGGTAACGGCATAACCCAGATAGTGTGCTTGTTGAATTGGTACACTCTGAATGAATTTTTTGCAACAATTATAAGTTGATTTGGATTGAAACTGTCTTCATTAGGATGCAGATTCCCCTGGTATAAACAATTACATGGTCTCTTCTAAATTTTTAAATCTGATCACTAGGTGCGTGGGAGAATGGATTAAATAGGTAATGGGTATTAAAGAGAGCACTTGTGATGAGCACTGAGTGTTGTATGTAATTGTTGATCACTAAATTCAACACCTGAAACTAATATTACACTATATGTTAACTGGAATTTAAAGAGAAACTTGTGGGTGGAAAGGGAGAGAAATCAGATCACTAAAAGGAAAAAAAAGGTGAAATCATGAATCATGATATAACTGTAGCAGGAAGAGCCAGTCCTTTTGGACATTGGAGAGCTTTGTTGGGTAGGGCAGGTGGAAGAAATAGAAAAATGAGAGGGATTTAGCAAGCCATGTGATCCTCGGGTGATGGAGGTTTGAGAAGAACTGGTTGATGTGAGGGAAAGCATATGCAAATATAGAATGACACCCCCTGACAACACTAAGCCTATCAGTGTGCTATGTCTGCTACCTACTGATGTGCTATTTCCATTAGGAGGTTCACATGCAAGCAACAAGAAGTCCAGCTCAAGCCATCACAGACAATCAACAGGGCCATGAGGGAAAACCAGCACAGGCTCCAGGTTATCTTTGCTATCCCAGCTTTAGAGATGCTGTAGAAGAAAAAGGAAAGTATAGAAATCGAAAAAATATTACAAAATTCATGAAAAGCCACCAAGAGAGTGATGCTGAATGTAGCAACATATATACAAGAATTGGGATGGGGAAAATCTGGAGAAGGTAGGGGCAAAATAAGAATGTATTATAAAATATTAAGGAATCAAATTAAGAATTAATATTTGATTGGGAAAAATTTAATCTCTAGCATATTAGATAAAATATTTTTTGAATAATTGGGCAGATACAACATGTTTAAAGAATGGGAAAACTTAACTTGCAAAAACACACATCTCCCAAATTGATCTACAGATTCAGTGCTACACTAATCAAACTACAGGTAAGATATTTGGGGCTTTCAACAAACAAATTCTAAAATTCAGGTAAAAGATGTAGCTGTTAGTAGCAAAGTCTGCATCAATAAAGACAATTTTAAAGGGGTGACTGATTCCACTAGATAGAAGGCATACAACAAAAATATAAGAAGAGTATGGGACTGCTATGGGAACAAACAGACTAATGAATCGCAGTAGATAACACAGCTATTGAACCTACATGTACATATGATACATGATAAAGGAGGCAACAGAAAGCAGTGGAGCAGGGAGTCTAATCAGGGTGTCAGAAGGATCGGCTTCCTAAGTATAAAGCTGAGTGCCTATATACTGTATTCAAAGGTACATTCAAGGGGGATTAAGGAACTATTGTGAAAGACAAAACAAAGGAGAGAATATGTAAATGTTGAATTATTCAGTGACTTTATAAACTTGGGGTGGGAAAAGTACCTAGACAAGACCCCACAAACTGTCAATCATTAATCAAAACATTGATAGATTTGATTTAATCAAAAGGAATAATTTTTATTCCTCAAAGGGATGGATAAACCAAATTAATAGATAGCAGAGTAGCAGAAAATATTTGCAGTATCTCATAATTGAAAAACAGTACCATATGATATGTACAAAAAACTGTTAAGTAAAGTAAGAAAGAACTGGTAAACTAAGTAGAAAAATATACACAGAATTTGAGCAAAACAAAGAAAAGGGAGCCAAAAAGTCTAACAAGTATTTGGAAAACAATATTTGGCAGAAACTAATAATTATATAAATGCAAGCAAAAATAATGTGACAATTCATACCCATAATTCCGGCAATTTTTAGGGTAAGTTGTCTAGGATGTAGAGAGAATGTTTATTAATATTTGGTGGAAGTGTAAATTGGTTAAGCTATTCAGAAAAGCAAGCTGGAATTATTTAGCTAAATGTAACATGTATATGTTCTCTAACCTAAGGAGTCTACTCTTGGGTATACCGTGAGAAACATTTACATTGTTCCAGAAGAGGTCATGAGTAAGTTTGTTTACTGTCACTATTTGCACAAACACAAATCACTATTTGCACAAACACAGCATGGGGATAAAAAGCAGGGATGTCTGTATCCACTGAAG
The DNA here is from genome assembly GCA_004023965.1 of Spilogale gracilis. Taxonomy (NCBI): domain Eukaryota; kingdom Metazoa; phylum Chordata; class Mammalia; order Carnivora; family Mephitidae; genus Spilogale; species Spilogale gracilis. The sequence goes on along the minus strand of PITA01027739.1, from coordinate 12,014 downwards.
CAATTTGAACCAACTAGATATATAGACAATGTCATAAACAGACTTTGAGGGGACTGTACTGAATATAAGGGAAAGAAATAGAACACAATTCACAGAAAAATACCATTAATGTAAGTTAAAAACACATACAGACAGAAAAAAATGTAATTTTAGAAGGATGCATGCATAAGTAGACACATAGGAAAGATTTTTATAGAGGAAGCTTATAGTAGGGCAGGGAAAGAGAATGGGGATCAGCATGATGGGGAAAACTATCATACATAACCGAGGGCTCTTGCATAGACAGATGATAATGTGCTCTGAACTAGGGAGTATTTTTTTTTTTTTTAAGATTTTATTTATCTATTTGACAGAGAGAAACACAGCTAGAGAGGGGAAAACAAGCAGGGGGAGTCAGAGGGAGAAGCAGGCTTCCTGCCGAGCAAGGAGCCTGATTTGGGTGGGGCTTGATCCTGGGACTTTGGGATCTTGACCTGAGCAGAAGGCAGACACTTAATGACTGAGCCACTCAGGCGCCTCCTGGGGAGTATTTTTAACTCAGTTCTCTAAAGTTGACATCACTAGAAGGAAGAGGAGATGGAGAAGGATTCATTATCACTTAACTGGCTTAAATATGTGAGCAGGACACACTATTTCTGATTTTTTTTTTTGGTATTGTCTTCTTTCTTGGCAAGTTTCTCTTCCAGTCATCCCATGCTGCCTACCAGGAGCTCTTGGGCTGCACATTTCTCCTTTATATTCAGCGAGGAAGAATATTTTTTTTACCTCTGAACCATCAAAGAAAGTCCTGGTCTTCCATGTGGTTGGGTAGGTCTTGATGGAACCTTTGCTCTTCCTTAGAGACTGGTGTCCCGCTTACTGCTGCCCCCATATTGATTCTCCTCCAAGTCCCTCATTATAAAGGCCTAAATCTGTTTCATTTATCCAGTGAATAATTCTGTTTCAGCTTTTCCTTGTTGCTCCAACTTTGACATCACTCTTACTTTTGTGGAACATATGGAAGTTGATTTTGAGATTTCTAGAGTTTTTGTTTTGCATTTGTAACATTTCATGCAGACTTCCTTTGTGTTTGTATGAGAGTGGTTTCTTATACGTGTATTAATATAATTAGTTAATTTCCTCCTTTTGTTGGGAAGTTTACTCTGGGTTTCAAAGCCAACCTACAGACAAAATTTGGAATATGAGTTGGTAATGAATTGAGAGTTAAAGGATATTTTAAAAATTCAGCAACATTATTGAATAACTTATGAACAACCAAGAGCAAAATACTAAAATTTCAGAAAAGTTTTTAAAATTCTAAGAAACCAACTTACAAAACAATTATAAATAGTTGCAAAGTAATTATGTTTTGGATGAAAAATTAAAATTTCCAGGAAAATTGGCTTACACTATAACATAGAAGAGCATGCCTATATGTGTGACCTTTCTGAATTTGACAGGACTGTTTACCTCTTTTGAATGATTCTTAAGCCTGTAAAAACCACTGAAAGAGTTTGACTTGCTAATATGACCAAATATGTTTATTGTCCAAAAGTAAGTTTTATTTTGGGGAAAAATCAGTCTGCATTCCTGGCTTTCCTTCTCCATGTTTAAAGTTGCTTCCATATGCTATAGTCATCCCCTAGAAGGCATTTGATAAATTCTAGTATTAATATCTGCATTTTATACATAGAATATCAGTGACACAGCCAAGGCAAATAGTCAAGTCCACTTTTTAAAAAAGATTTTATTTATTTATTTCACAGAGAGATGACAAGTAGGCAAAGAGGCAGGCAGAGAGAGAGCAGTAAGCAGGCTCCCCGCTGAACAGAGAACCCAATGGGGGCCCCGGTCCCTGGACCCTGAGATTATGACCTGAGCTGAAGGCAGAGGCTTTAACCCACCGAGCCACTCAGGCGCCCTAGTCAGGTCCACTTTTGACCATGCAGGCATGCATTAGCCGATTTTTTATTGTTATCTACAAAATAATACCTACAAAGTTGCTTCTCCTCCCTTCATTATTATAGTTCATAATCCAGAAACACTGAGACCAAATGGGATTGGAGATATGAGTGCTCACACATGACTGTTGGAATCACTACTCAAAATCATATTTAACAAGAAAAGTTATTAATATCTCTATAGACAGGAAAGGACATTTAATTCATAAGCCAGTATCCTAGAATTATAGAGAATTTCAGATTTAAGGATGAGTATTGCACAGTACATCATTTCCTTATTCATTTCCTCGTTGTACTAAATTGTACTAAATGATGAGACTCATCACTTGGTAACCTCTAGGTTATTTCATAAGGTCAATGGAAAAATCATATTCTGGCTCAAATCTGTTACTCTGAATAATACAAAATTCACTTAAATTCCTCAGGAAACACACATACACAGCTACTTTGGGTGAAATTGTTTAAGAAGCCCTTTCAAATAATATTTCTGGTTTATATGTTTTACTTATTTTTAAAATTCTTGTTGTATTATTAACTCAAAGTCCTAGTATCTCTTGCTATTTTACCCTCAATTGTATTTTAACATTTCTCTTTAAATTTGCTCTTCCTGGTAGAGAGGATATTGGATTTTAACAAACAGAGCACCTGATATTATTAATGACTAATGTGTATAGTTCAGTGAAACTCTTCATATCTCCAGAAAAACTAGAAACAAAAAGATTCATCATGGTATCAGAAAAATTTCAAAGAGAAGGGCAAAATTAATCTAATTCTTAATAAACGACTGAAATATTTACTAAATAATAGGCAGGCAATCCAAGGAGTTACTACAGTTTTTAATTTGCTCTCAAAAAAGAATAAAGAGTTTTATTCTAGGAAAAATCCTGCACAATTCATCCTATTTTCCATTTGTTCATACTGTGTAGAATTACTCAAAAGTACAGTGAAAGTGCAGTTATTGTTTGATTTTTTTTTTTTAAATAGGTTCCATACCCTGCATGGAGGCCAATGCAGGGCTCAAACTCAAAATCATGAGATCAAGACCTGATACGAGTTCAAGAGTCAGACACTCAACTGACTGAGCACCCAGGTGCCCGTGTTTGATATCTGTTGACTTCTAACTAGTAAAATACCATTGGTCTTCATGTCTACTTTCAAACAGACAAGAGTAGAGGTAATGATATAGTTTCACATAGTCAATCTCAAAACCAAGGCATTTGGTTATTTCCTATATGCTAAGTAAATTGAGAATGGAACTCTTAGATTTTAGGAAGTGCAGTTTAGCACAATGGGAACAAAAACTGGAAATGACATTATCCTGCAGACTAAGAAGTCCCACTAAACCCCATTGTTTGATCTTACATAGATTTACAGTGTAGTAAATTGCCTTAGGACAGGAGTGTAAAATCTAGGATCAATGAAGGGACTTCGAGGAGTGTTAATAAATTTCTGAAACGGTATGGAAAATTTTGTGTATTTTTTTTTTTTTTTAAGAAAGATGTTCAAAACTTTCATTGGATGCTCTAAGATGTATATAGCTGGAAAAAGTCAAGAACCACTATCTTAGGAAAGAATTACTATTAATTTCCTAAGTAAAAACGAAGGGTTGTCAGGTTTGTTTGTTTGTTCTCTGTGACTAATGCAAATAATCCCATTCTCGGGGGGTTTGATTTTTTCATTTCTTTTTAGTTTAGTTTCTCTTTAGTTCTTTTTATTTTCTTTGCCATTTGAGCCTCACTATTGCTACATTTACTCAGAAACTCCAGCGTCAGTGATTGCACTCTGACAATACTTTATCTAGGGATATCTCCAAATGCTATAGAGAAATAAAGACATATTTAGCAGGCTTTTGTTTTGTTCTTTGAGCAGCAGAAATATGTACTATCAAGGATAGTGCTTTCAATCTGTACCTATAATCTAAGATTTGTCATGAATGATACTGTACTTTTGTTTTTAATAATAATTTTTTAAATTAAAAAAATAATAATTGTTTTATATTTTAAAATAGTTTCAGATTTACAGAAAAGTAGTGCTAGTATAAAATTTTCCCATATAGCTTGCACCATCTTCCCTGTCATTAACATCTTACATTAGTATAGCAGTTACTGTATATAGTATAATATACTTTTCAAAATTAATTAACTAATGTTGATACGCTATTATTTACTAAAACCAATACTTTAGTCGGACATCCTTAGTTCTTATCTAATGCTCTTTTTCTATTCCAGGATCCCATCCAGGAAACCACATTATCTTTAATATTTCCTTAGACTCCTCTGTGCTATGACAGTTTCCCAGACTTTTTTGTTTTCCTTGACCTTTATGGTTTTGAAGTTTACTGGCCAAGTATTTTGTATAATGCCACTCAGTTGAGGCTTATCTGATGTTTTTCTCGTGATTAGATTGGTATTATGGGTTTTGGAGAGGAAAACCACAGAGGTAAAGTACCATTCTCATGATATCATATTAAAGCTGCATACAATTGAAATTGATTTATTATTATTAATGTTAATATTGATGAACAGGCTAGAGCAGTGTTTATCAGTTTTCTTCACTGTACAGTTATTATTTTTTACCTTCTTTTATTACTGTACTCTTTGGAAGGAAAAATGCACAGCCCACACTTCAGGAGAATGGAGTTAGGTTCCACCTCTTTTTGGGAAGAATATCTATGTCAGTTACTTGTACATTCTTGCACAGGAGTCTGATCTATATTTTCTTATTTATTATATATAAGATATGTATTAAGTATTAGTATATATTTATTTTATCCTTCAGGTTATAATTCAATATAATCTTGTTCAAATTGTTCTACCTTTGGCCACTGGTAACTATTTTAGTTGGCTATGCTGTCCCTTTGTGCTAGCTCCTCATTATTGTGGTTTTATTTTTTTATCGCTTAATTACTTTTTAAAAATATGTAATGTTTCAGGCTTATTCTCTTCCTTTTTTTTTTTTTACATATAGATCTGAGTTTCTTATCTATGTCACTTTCTTTCTCCCTGATGGCCTCCTTTGAACATTTTTTGCAGGGTAGATCTGCTAGCAATGAATTCACTCAGTTTTTGTCAGAGAAAGTTTTTATTCTTCATTTTTTAAGAAGCTTTATTTATTATTTTAGAAAGAGGGAGAGAGAATCTCAAGCATATTCCCTGTGGAGCATGGACACCCATGTGGGGCTCAGTCTCACGACCCTGAGGTCATACCTGAGCCAAAATCAAGAATCAGACATTTAACTGACTGAGCCCCCCAGGCGCCCCACTCCTTCATTTTTGAAGGATAATTTCAGTGAATATTGAATTCTAGATTGGTGTTTGTTTTTCTCTCTTTCAACACCTTGAACATTTCATTCTACTTTCTTTTTAATTGCGTGGTTTCTGGAGAGAAGTCTGCTGTAATTCTTATACTTGTTCTTCTCGGGTAAGTTTTTTATTTAAGTTCCTCCTACCCCCGCCAGCTTCTTTCAAAAGGGATTATCTCTTTGTCTTTGGTCTTACTCAATTTGAATATGATATGCCTAGATACATTTTTTGATTTGGTTTTTGGTTGGTTTTAGTTAGCTTAATATTTTATTGTTGTTATTTATCCTGCTTAATGTTCTCTAAATTTCTTAGATTTGTGATTTGATGTCATTAATTTTGGAATGTGTCTAGTCATCATTCATTTTCCTGCTCTCTTCTCTTTTCTCCTAATGCTACTCTAGTTATTGATATCACATATTTTGAAATTGTCCCATAGTTTTTGAATGTTCTGTTCTACTTATTCATTTTTCTCTGTGCATTTCAGTTTGGGAAATTCCTATTAACCTATCATTGGTCTCAATAAATTTTTCCTCTGTTGTATCTAATTACTGATGAGCCCATAAAAATCATTCTTTGACACTTCTGTTACTGTGCTTTTTAAATTTCTAGTATTTCCTTCCAATTATCTCCTAGTTTCTATCTCTCTGCTTACATCATCCATCTTTTCTTGCATACTTCATAATTTTCTATTAGATTCCTTCATATATATAGTAATATAGTTCTTTCAAATTCTCTGAAAATTTCAAAATCTATGAAATATCTAAGTCATTTTAATGCTTGATCTGCAGACTGTACTTCTTGTCTTTTTGTATGCTTTGTAATTTGTGTAGTTGGAAAGTTGGACATGATGTATCAGGTGATAGGAACTAAGGAAGATAGGCTTTTAGGGTAAGATTTTATATTCATATGGCTAGTAGTTGAACTATGTATAATCTTTACTATCACTGTCAGAAGCTTGAAATTTCTCTACTCTCCTTGTTTCGCCTCAACTTTTAACTTTAAGCTTTCCTGCGTTCTCTCCCTAAGACAAAGTTGGCATCATGGAGCTCTTTCAACTGTAATCCCCTGCATTATCCTGGAGACCTGTTGGTTTCATGGTAACCTGTGGGGCAAGAGAAGAATGCTGTAGTACTGTATTTTTAAAACTGTTTTTTTTTTGCTTTGTTTAATTGGCTTATGTTCCTGGCCTGGGACCTTCAAAATATTTCTTAGTTTTCCTCTTTTCCCCACACTCCTTAGGTAAAACAGGAAGGTTAAAGGAAGCTGGAGTGGAAGAAATGCCTTTTCCTAAGTGGGATAAAGCTCTGTAAAGGTTTATTTTGCTGGAGGGTAAGAGTAGTAGGCTTTTGTTACTGAAAACGCGCTGTGTATATTTTATGATGATTACTCTTTTTCTTCTCCTATCAGAGTTATGAAGGGATATTTCTCAGCTCTTTCCTGAAAGAACCTGGAACACCTCAGAGAGTGTGGGAGCCCCATTTGGCTAGCAGTCACCTGGAGTGTCTCATTTAATGCAATAATACTCTTAGCCTCCAGCCAGTCATACAGATTACCATTTAAGTGTTCCTACCAGTTATGGCTCTGGTGGCTTCTGCTCCAGATAAACAGATCTTAGTTGCAACAGTAGTCACCAGTCTTTCAAGATTTTGGATTGGCAGTTTGCCTTGCAACCTCAGTTCTCTGATGGGTCCATGAAAAGTAATTGAGTTTCAGTTTGTTTACTTTTTACTTATTGTAAGGATAGAAATGGTGACCTCCAACCTGATTACATATTGGAACTTAAATCAGAAGTCCCAGGTATCATATTGTGGTTCTGTGATTAAATATGCTTGGGAAACACTTGTTAAACAGAACTTCTTCAAGACTTCAAAGAAATTTTATTTAAATTATTTAACAAAAAGCCAGTTCACCCATTTCTCTTACCCTCTGCCTCTTGCAACCACCAATCTGTTCATTATCTGTGAGTTGTTTTTTTAGATTCCAGAGATCAGACATATGGTATTTGTCTTTCTCTGTCTTATTTCGCTTAGCATAATGTCCTTGAAGTTCATCCACGTTGTCAAAATGGCAAGATGTTATTGTCTTTTATGACTGAATAATATTTTATATCTCTCTCTATCTGTATTTATCTTGGTTATTATAAATAATGCTGCAATGAATATGGGGGCACATATTTATTTTTAAATTAGTGTTTTTGTTATCTTTGGAAAAATACTCAAAAGTAGAATAGCTGAATTATACGGCAGTTACATTTTTAATTTTTTTGAGGAGCCTCCATACTGTTTGTTTTCTTTCTTTTTTTTTATTTAAAGATTTTATTTATTTGACAGAGAGAAACACAGCAAGAGAGGGAACATAAGCAGAGGGAGTAAGAGAGGGAGAAGAAGGCTTTCCACAGAGAAGGGAGCCCCATGTGGGGCTCAATCCCAGGACCCTGGAATCATGACCTGAGTCGAAGGCAGGTGACTGAGCCACCCAGGCACCCCTCATACTGTTTTCTGGATAGTCTGTACCAATTTACATTCCCACCAACAGTGCACAAGGATTGGTTTTTCTCCACATCCTCAGTAACACTTGTTATGTCTTGTCTTTTTGATGGTAGTCATTCTATTAGGTGTGAGGTGACAGCTTATTATGGTTTGGGTCTGCATTTCCCTGATGATTAATGATATCAGACATCTTTTCCTATGCCTGGTGTTCAACTGTATATCCTCTTTCGCAAAAATGTCTATTCAGATCTGCCCATTTGTAAATTGGATTATTTGGGTTTTTTGCTATGGAGTTGCATGAGTTTGTATATTTTGCATATTAGCCTCTCATCAGGTATTTGATTTGCAACTACTTTCTTTGATTTGGCAGGTTGCCTTTTCATTTTGCAGATGGTTTACTCTGCTGTGCAGAAGCAAGATTTTTATGGTTTCAGGTCTTCAAGTCTTTAATCCATTTTGATTTAAGTTTTGTGTATGATGCATTCTTTTGTATATTGCTGTCCAGTTTTCCCAACACCATTTATGGAAGAGACTATCCTTTCCCCTTTGTGTATTCTTGGCTCCTTTGTTACTGTCATTGACCAGATATAGCATGAGTTTATTTCTGGGCTCTATTTTGTTTTATTGATCTACCTGTTTGTTTTTATGGCAAGTCTATATTGTTCTAACTACTACAACTTTATAATATACTTTGAAATCAGGGACTATGATGTCTCTATCTTTGTTCTTTCTCAAGATTACTTTGGCATTACAGGACCTTTTATGATACCATATAAGTTTTAGGATTATGTGTTTTATTTCTGTGAAGAATGCCATTGGAATTGGTAGGCATTGCACTTGAGTATGTAGATTGCTTTATGTAATATGGACATTTCAATAATACCAATTCTTTCAATCCATGAGTGGAATACCTTTCCATTTATTTGTGTCTTCTTCAATTTCTTTAGTTTTCAGGATATAGGTCTTTCACCTCTTTGGTGAAATTTACTTATAGTTATTTTATTTCTTTTGATGCTATTGTAAATGAGATTTTTGTTCTTAATTTCTCTTTCTGAGAATTAATTATTGGTATAAAGAAATGCAACAGCTTTTTGTATATTGATTTTGTATCCTGCAACTTTACTGAATTTGTTTATTAATTCTAACAGATTTTGATGGAATCGTTAGATTTTTTTTCTATATCATATAATGACACCTGCAAGTGGTGACTGATTTATTTCTTCCTTTCCAATATGTATGGAAATTATTTTCTTTTGTTTCTTTTTCATGCCTAATGAAAAAGGGGCTTCCAAAATTATGCTGAAAAAAAGTGGAGAAAGGGGCTTCCAAAATTATGCTGAAAAAAAGTGGAGAAAGTGCACATCCTTGTCTTGTTCCTGATCATAGGAAAAGTTTTCCAGTTTTTCACCATTGATTGTGATGTTATGTGGACGTGTCATATATGGCCTTTATTATGTTGAAGTATGTTCCCTCTCTACTCTGTTGGTGGAAAGTTTTCATCATAAATCTTTCAGACTTCATTATTTTTAGGTGTAAATCACCACTGTAGCCAAATTTCAGTAGTATTCTGGCATTACCTCACTGTTGTGATCACAAGAATATAAACACTGCAGCATTCTCTTACTTATGTCATCTATTTCTTTATATAAATTTTCTGATTGAGGCATTCTTTTAAAACTAGCAGTTTCAACATTTATTATGCAAATACAATATTTAAAATATTTCTAAGTATATTTACCCATGTGATTTTACCTTTACAACTTTTCTAAACATTTGTAAGTATAACTATATATATATATATTGTTTCATCAAATATATTTCCAACCTCTAGTACAACAGATTTCTCTTCTGATTAATTCGTCACATTTCTTTCAATGTACATATAACCTAGTACTTTAAAAGAATCAATGAATCATAAAAAGGAAAAAAATCTTCTCTTTCTATATCCCACTTAAAAAGTAGACATCTGAAACCTACCTTCTCTATCCACACAAAAATGAATGAGTGTCCTATTTGTAAAATAATTGAAGTTCTTTTAAATGCATATAATACCAGATAATGTGAAACATTGTTACTGTGTTACATGAAATCTCATCACCTATAAAAATTTAGGATGCCAAGAAACCCAATATAAGGGTGAATGAAAAAGCATGGCTACCCACAAGTATGTCATACATTATGTATTTTATGCTCTGCATAAGAAACATCTGGAATGAATAAACTAGAGTGGACCACTGAATTAAGGTGCAAGAAAGAACTCAAGAGGAAATAGTTTCTATATAAAATATAAGGTGAGGAAAAGAGAAACAAAAGCCAAGAAAGGACTAGTTTTCCAGCCAAGATCTATGAGTCTTGCCAATGTGTAGAGGGGAAAAGGATGCTGAAGCAGACATATATCACCTATACTTATTTCCTTAAACCCCTACTCACCAACACAAATTAAAAGACCTACACATTTCATGTTGGCAAGAGCAAAGACACCTAATCCATTTGCACACATTACTAACCATTCCAAATTCACATTTCCATGCGCAACTACAGAATAGAAACAGTATGTGTGTTTAGATTATATTATGCCTCGGTTTTTGAAATTTTAGGTCTTTCCACAAGTATAATCCACTGGTTGATTTTTGGGTTATTCTGTTTCTACAAATGGCCTAAAGGGATATTCCTCTAGTATGTGAGAAAAAAGCAAAAAAGACTTAGGAAATTGATAGAATTTGTCATATGTGTGGCCTATATGTAGCCTATGTGTGGTAGACAACTGTAGTATATTTCTTAGCCTAGAAAGTTCTCCGGTCCCCCCCCCCATATGATTGCCTTTATTATCCTGGAGTATAAGCAGTGTGAACGAATGCCAGGGCATTTTAGGCCACACATAGTCATTTGAAATTATGAAACTACAAAAACCTCAGGAGATTGAACCCAGAATGTTACATTTGGTAAAAGGAAGTAACAGGATATCATGGCTTCTGCAGAAGTTGTGTGAGGGTATGGAGGGGTATAAGCTGTTGATATGGATTCAAGGAGGAATCATCCTGCAAAACCACCCTGGTTTCTGCTTTCTAAGTCAGAGAAAGACAGAGAGACAGAGGAGATGAGCTACATGGTGTCAAGATGTTGGTAACTTACTTTGAGAATTCTTTAGCATAAAAAGGGAGCTATGAAGGTATACATTAATGGTTTTCACCTCACTTTACGACTGTCCAGCAGTTGTTCATGCCAATAAAAAAAATGAAAAAACCATAGTCCATGGGTGGTGAGCCAGTATTATAGAAAAAAAGCCCCACTTGAGAAGCCTTTACAACATGAGGTTCATCTGCCCATATATTTAATGAAATACAGATAAGTGGCTAAGTCAGTTAGCATAATTAATGTCAGAGATGGATTTTCATTGGTGAAGCTAGTGGCTTGTTAATAAGTATAATGGATTATAGAAATGGGTTCTCAATTGTGAAATGAGTAGAGTTTAAGATATGTATAATGGTTAAAGTATTATGGAAACACACTTGGATTAAATGAGGAATTAGAGTCTATGAAATTTGTCACCTGTACCCTTGGGATATGTCTTAGTCAGGATGACCTGCTATAACAAGATACCTCGCATTCGGTGGCTTAAGCAACAGACACTTCTCACAGTTCTGGGAGCTGGGAAGTCCAAGACTGAGGTGCTGACAGATGCAGTTCTTGATGAGGGCCATCTTCCCAGCTTATAGACAGCTGCCTTCTGGCTGTGTCCTCACATGGCCTTATCTCAGTGGCTGTGCATGGAGAGAACGCCCTGTATTCCTCTTCTTTCAAGACGCTAACCCCATCATGAGGGCCCCACCCTCATGAGCACATCACAGTTTTTAGCTTTTTCTGCAAAAGGAACGTCTGAGCTGTGTAGAACCAACCAGTGGTTCACATGGAGACGGTTTTCAGTCTCGTGCTGAAGAGGAGGGAATGTCTTCTGTCCCAGTGTCCTGTGTGCCCTGTGTAGTGCTAGAGGCACACGGTTAGTAAGACCGTGTTCCTTGAGACAGTCACCCTGATGGCCTAACCGTATGGTAAGTTTTTTGTTTTTTGTTTTTTGTTTTTTGTTTTTTCTAGCTCTCTCCAGCACTCACTTCTTCCTCTACGTCTTCCCCTTACAGAGTCTGGATCCTCTTTCACACCCTAGCATGTAGGCAGGGCCGGTTTGCTCCTTCTCCAGAGGGCAATGGCCAGAAGCCTTTTAAGGGCTCTAGAATGAACCACTGGTTAGAAAGACTTCTAGTCTCCAGGAGGGAGTTGGAAGTTCC
>PITA01027738.1:0-20489 GCA_004023965.1 Spilogale gracilis | reverse complement strand
AAAAATCAGATATACAATTTGAAAATATTTTCTCTCATTCTGTACATTGCCTTTCCACTTCATCATGGTATCCGCTAAAGCACAGAAGTTTTTTTTTAATTTTGGTAGAGTCCAGTTTATCTATTTTTTTTTCTTTTGTCTATGTATTTTTTAAAATTGGAGTATAGTTGACATATAATATTGTCTCTTGTGCTTTTGATATTATATCTAAAAAATTATTGCCTAACCCAAGTCATGAAGAATTACTCCTACGTTCCTTCTAAGAGCTATATAGGTGGTTAAATGTATGACTTTAATCTGAGTTAATATTTTACATGGTATGACATCAGGTCCAAGACCATTTCTTCACATGTAAAAATCTAGTTTCCCCAGCACCATTTGTTAAAAACACACTATTGTATTCACATTACATTGTCTTGACACTCTTTCTAAATCAATTGACAAAGGTAAGAAACTATTTCTGGAATCTATATTCTATTCCACTTATCAATCTTTGAGCCAGTGAACACACTATTTTCATTATCATAGCTTTATAGAAAGGCTTGAAATAGGGAAATGTGAATTCTTCAACTTTATTATCTTTCCATATGTTTTGGTGATCTGGGTTCTTTGCATTTCCATATGACTGTTAGGGTGATTTTTCAAAAAAGGCAGGTGGGATTTTGAGACAGATTACATTTACTCTGTAGATCAATTTAAGGAGTATTGCCATCTTAATAACAATATGTTTTTGTTGCTTTTTTAATAGATCTTACTTATTTGACAGAGAGAAACACAGCTAGAGAGGGAACACAAGCAGGGGGAGTGAGAGAGGGAGAAGCAGGCTTCCCTCAGAGCAGGGAGTCCAATGCAGGGCTGGATTCCAGGATTAGTACCTGAGCCAAAGGCAGATGCTTAATGACTGAGCCACCCAGGCGCCTCAAAACAATAAGTTTTTTTCTGATCTGTGACCATAGATTGCATCTTGAGTCATTTGGTATAGTTTGTGTCTTCCTAGGAACTTTTACCCTTCACAAGGGTTATGCAGTTTGTGGCACAGCTCTTCATAGTGTGTCCTTATAAAATCTCTTCGGGTGTGTAGATGTCAGTAGTAATACCCACTTTCACTCTTGAGTCTAGTAATGGGTCTAGCCCTTTATCCTAAGCTAATGATTTGTCAATTTTGTTGATCTTTTCAAGAACCAAATAGTGGTCTTCTGGATTTGCTCTTTTGCCTTTCAATTTCCACTTACTTCTCTCATCTGTGTTATTTCTTTCCTTCTACTTACCTATGGATTGAGTTTGTTCTTTATATTCAGCTTTCATTGATTGATTTTCCTCCTTTGCATGGATCATATTTCTTTGTTTCTCCCCTTGCTTGATAATGTTTTTGCCAAAAAACTAGTGCTATAATATTATAATGTGGTAACTTTAAAAATGAGATTCCACCTTACCAAGTATCTATTTTCATTGCTGTTTGTAGTTTTTGTTGTAGTAGTAGTTACTGTTTACTTGGAACTTTTATGGGCTAATTCTTTATAGTCTTTATTTGTGCGTTAGTGTAGCCACTAATATCTCTGTGTGCTTACCTTAATAGCAAGCCAGTGATTGGATAGAGATGTCCTTAAATACCGTGAATCAGTAAACCTCTTAACTTTTTGCAAATGGTCTCTCTATATGTATCAGGGCAAAACTTCAATGCTTGGCAATTCACAACTAACTCTACCTTAGCCTTTGCTTCCAGCTTGTACAAAACTTATTATTCACCCAGAGGTGAGAAATTAGCACTCTCCCAGGTCTCTCCAGGCATGTTGACAGCTCTCACATGCACATGGACTTTAAGATGTCCTGTAATAAATTTAAGCTTCTAAAAGCCTCCAGTGAACATTCTATCTCCCTAATTTTTCATTTAGGTTTCACATTTAGACTTGTTTTGGTCAACTGGTATTTTCTCAGATAGCTGTGATGCTAAGTAATTGATGCTGGTGGCTTTTTTGACAGACTCCAGGGAAAGAGCTTCTCCTGCTAAGTGAACTCTGGGTCAGACTGAATTTAAACAGATTCTGTGAAGGGCTTTTCCAGAGATGTGCTAGACAGGTCGAATATTAACGACTCTCTTGGAATGCCGCATTTAGGAGATATTCAAGCCCATTCTTCCTTTCTTTAAATATCTCTAAACTACTGCATTTTACAGCTATTGTGGCTACAAGGTTACTGGTTTTCCAAACTACCATGGTTCGAGGTTAAACAGAAATGAGAACGGAACAACTTACAAGGCCACAGATATTGCTGTTCTTACCAACATTCAGTATTTTTTCTTGTACAAACCCTCTCTAGATTGTTGCAATATTTAGTTAATTCCTAGAGTTCTGAAAACATTGATTTTCACTTTGCGGGGTGGGGCAGTGTCCTCATTGCTTTTAAAAAGTCACAGATTTTCAGATGTCTTTGTACCATTGTGACAGAAATGACTCTCTCCTTTAAAAAAAAAATAGTTGAGACTATTTCTTTAAAACAACAGCAAAACTCTAAACTCCCTCCCCCCCAAAATTTGGACAGTGTCAACTTCATTCATTTGAAATTGTTTCTATAGAATGAATATTTCTTGGAATCCCACAGATTCTAAACATAGTAGCCACCCAGTATTTTGAACCAGTCAGACCTAGATTATAATCCTGGTCCTGGTCACTTACTTGCTTTGGAACACTAAATTTCTTAAATCCTGTCAGCATCAACTTATAATAATACCTACCTATATGGGACACTGTGTGCATTAAATGTAATTACACATATAAAAGGACCAACACCTAATATACTTCAATAAGTAATAATTCCTTCCCCTCTTCCCTTCCTTTCTAAAACGTTCCTTTACTAAAAGAATGAGTCCTATATTATTTGGTTTGTCAGTGTAATAATGCCATCTGCTGGAAATGTCAATATGATGACCAACAGAGAAAATGAATCTTAACAAATAAACATTATTATGTTCAACTGATGCTCTGTTATTCCTGAGACTCATTGAAAATATTGACATTTCCTTGGTACATTTTTTCTGGTATATTTATTTTTAAAGGTGCTTCAGACCTCCCCCCACCACCACACAAACATTATTAAGTAATTCTCATTTTTCAGTATCTTGAGGAAGAAAATTACTAGAAGAAACAGCTACCATAAGTTAAAGTTTTTATTAATAAAATTTTTCTAAGAATGATTTGCTTTCAAATATTTGTTACAGATCTGTGACTTTAGTCATAAATGTAGGGAGCCTAGTTAACAAAAAAAAATTTAAGAGCTATTAGGTTTCAATTTTCTATTTTGCAAGAAAATGACTCAGAGATAACAAGTCAACTATTATTGTAAGTAAATATAGGTAGGCAACTACTATTGTAAGAAGTAAATGTAACTATAAAATAATATAAATAGTAATTTTTTAACTATTATTGTAAGAAGTAAAACAGTCTTTGAAAACTTTCTAATTATGGAACAATAAATGATTAAATAAATTAAATCATATCACATACTTATAGCAGACTATCCTAGCAAAAAATCAAGTCCTCAAAAAATGTTTAATATATAAGAATCATTGTGATTTATTTAAAATAATTGAGTTATAAAATGATTAATACAACTTGATCAAAATTTCATACAGATAATAGAAAAATTATAGATAGGCTGATAGACTTAAATGTTCACAAAACTATTCACAGTGGCTTTATATCTTCACTGCTAGATTTATTTTTATTTCTTCATGTGTCTAGAAACATAATTTCTGAGATTTTCTATAATGAATCACATTTTATCCCAATAATTTGATTTTTTTATTATAAAAACATATCCATGTAAGTCCTGATTTTTTCTTGATAATTTTTGTGGCTATAGTTGATAAAATTTTTGTTGATTACTTTCTTTAAAACATCTTTCCAATTTCCTAGAGGTTGCTTGGATGAGAGATAATGATTTTTTATGTAGTGTTTCTTTCATTTACAGTAACCCAAGATTTAATCTGACAGAAAGAGAAAGAGAAAGAGAGAGAGAGAGAGAGAGAGAGAGAGAGAGAGAGAAGAAGGGAGGGAGGAAAGGGGGGAAAGAAAGAAAGAGCCATAAAAGCTCAGACTTACTGAAGAGGTTTTGCACATTTAAGAAGTACTGTCCCGTAGGTAATGCTACAATTTTCAAAGCTTCTGAATTTTAGGTACTAGAGAAAGTGAGGCACAACCTAAACACAATTAGAAAAACAAATAACGCCTAACAATGCCCAACAAAATGACACAATGACTCATTTTTCCCATTGTTGAAGGGTAGTTCTACGTAATTACAAAGTGAGGAAAATATTTCTATTTGTAACAGGGATTTTGGTTTTACCATTTGTATTTGTGCATATGTGTGTAACCCACTGGATACTGAAAAACAATGGAGAGGAATTAACTATATCTTACTGGAGGGACTCCTCCAAGGGAACTAGATTTGGAGGGCTAGAACCCAGCCTCACAGCCTTCTGGGAAATTTTTATGCTCCATTAACAGGAGCAAGGAAAGGAGTGAGGTTTCTTTCTTTCTTTTTTTTTTTTTTAAGATTGTATTTATTTGACAGAGAGAAACACAGCCAGAGAGGGAACACAAGAAGGGGGAGTGAGAGAGGGAGAAGCAGGCTTCCCGCCGAGCAGGGAGCCCGAAGTGGGGCTCGATCCCTGGTCTCCGGGATCATGACCTGAGCCGAAGGCAGTCGCCCAACCAACTGAGCCACCCAGGTGCCCCTGGAGTGAGATTTCTTAAAGGGGGATGGACTCTTACATGCAGAAGTGTTGAAGGATAAAACACTGAAGTGGTCCTGAAGAATAAAGCTCTGAAGTACATCTGTGAGATCTGAAATAAACTTAACCTTCTTGTTCTCTTGCCATGGTTTAGGAATATCATATTTCAAAGTTTGATTTAAAATGCATTTCTCTGTCTCCCATATAGGAACTTCTAGTAGATTTATCAATTCCTCAAAAAAGTCTGTTATACCTATCTAGACTTTGTAAATGATAAATCAGAATTAGGGAAAGATAAAATAGAAGAGAGGTTTTGCACATTCGTTTCCTTAAGCCACCGTAACAACATCATGACAGGAAAATGGCAGTAAAGAAATTGTGAGTAGTTTCCAGCCCTAATCCAGGTTTCCAGCCTAGGTCAGATCAAAATACAGCATAGAACTGACTTAGAACTGGACATGATACATGCGAGATTTTTCCTCTGGATATCCTAGTGAGAAATCATCTTTGAAGGGACCAGAGCAAGAAGGAGGAATTCTAACCTCAGGGTCATACATACATATTTGTAGGCCAAATGATCACTTGGAATTCAGTTCAACAGAAACATACTGAATTTTTTCAAGTGGTAGAAAAGCACCGTGTCTGTAAATGAGAAAGTTCCTACCCAACTTGAAAAATAAATCAAATAGCCTTTGATATAAATCACCCAGACTATATCAGAGGCATACAGCTGAAGAGACCAGGGGACCTAATATCAATTTGGACAGCCAAAATTCTCCTTACCACTTTCATGGTAATTAATAACTCACAGTAATCACCCTTATTATGAGCTTTTCAAAATTAACTTATTAAGGTATCACAAAGAAATAGGTTATTATTTTCACTCAACAGAAGGAAACAGGGATCAGAGAGATTAATAAGCACAACCTTAACTATAAAGCTTGTCAATGACAGAAGTAGGGTTCTAAAACAGGTCTGCCTGACTCCAGATTTTCAAAAATTTATCAAAGCTTTGTTCCTTGTTTTTACTAAGAAGTCAGTGTGACACACTTTGGATGTGAGAAGAAAATGTCCCTAAATTTCTCTAATGTAAACCAGGGACACAGAGAAAGAAGGCATTTTACAACATTTCCTTTCCAGTCTAATATCTGATGTCACATACTAGGCATATTTCCTGAGGAAATACAGGAGTATATATAGGTGTCACAGAGAATGCGAAAATCTAAGCCAACCCGACAAATTCCTCAGGAGCCAATCAAAAACATTATTGGGTACCACAAATAAGTACTCATTTAAATAAATAAAAATATTTAAAACTTGCAAGTAAAGAACAAGCATAATTGCCTAGTAGATATTATAGACGAAAAGAAGGGCAGAAGTCCAAAGGAAGGGAGCATTAACATAGCAGGGTCAGAGATGAAAATTTAGAAGTAGAAGAAATTATGTTAAGTAGAAAACACAAGAGGGGAGCAAAGATGAGAACATGCAGACGGGCATATTTACTGTAAGTAAAGGAACCAGGATAAGAAAGCTGTATTAAAGCAATAGGCCCGGGGCGCCTGGGTGGCTCAGTTGGTTAGGTAGCTGCCTTTGGCTCGGGTCATGATCCCGGAGACCCAGGATCGAGCCCCACGTCGGGCTCCCTGCTCAGTGGGAAGCCTGCTTTTCCCTCTCTCACTCCCCCTGCTTGTGTTCCCTCTCTCACTGTGTTTCTCTCTGTCAAGTGAATAAATAAAATCTTTAAAAAAAAAAAAAGCAATAGGACAACTAGGAAACTGTCCTGGTGTCTATTTACAAGAGTCCTTGAACTGTCAACAGGATAAATCATAAATATGATGCCAAGAACTAAGGTTTCATACTCTACATATAGTTGATCCTACTCCCAATGAAGAAGAAAATACCTAGCAGAAGTAAAAATGAAACAAAAATCTTTGTTGTTGTAGACCCTACCCCCAATAATATTCAAAAGATAACTTTAAGAACATTACTTTTATGGTATGCTAAATTATTAACCTGCCTTGGGAAGTTCAGTAATCATCTTATAGGAGGAAACTGATTACTTCCATTCAGCCTGGCCTGGGAGAATGAGTGAACAGACATAGCTAGAATAGAGAAAGTACTGGGCTTAGAATCAATTTGTAAATATTCGTAAATGACAGACTGCTTATTTTTAAGCCAACATTCCTTACCTGTACTGATTGCCCAAGTTATTCAGAGACAGACTTCCAAAATGTTGCCTACAGATGTCTCCATTTTATCATAAGTTCACTCCTCAACCCATTTCCCTCAGGCCCTCAAACAACATGGAATTACTCCCATTAAGATCACCAAAATCTCCAATGTTGTTGTCAAACTACTGGACCCATGTTTCTGCCCTCATTTTATCTCTCAGTGGAATGTGACAGAGTTTGCAGCTCCTTCCCTCCTGAAACACTGCTTATTTGGTTCTAGGGAAAACACTCTGTTTTTCTCCTGCCAGGTGGGCTACCCCTATTCCTTACTAGTTAACTCCTCTGTCCATAGTAGAGATCCAAATGATGAGAGTTCCTCAAGATGCTGCATAAGTGTTCTTTTCTCCCTATTTATATCTCTAGCTGAAATCTATTATATTTACTCTTGTCTTTTTTATCTAGTCCTTTGTTTGACATCTTGGATGTCTTACCAGAGAGGCCAAATGTAATCTATCTGATAGCAAATTCTTGAGTTTACTCAAAATGTGTTTCTCACCTATTCTTCTTCTATAAGTGAATGGTAAGCTAAGAACCACAAAGCCTTTATGCTCCCCTCTCCCTCACCATCCAAACCAGCACGTCAGTAATTCCTGTTAATTCTGCCTCCAAATTATATCTTCTCTCTGCTGCTCCCTACCTCCACGACCACTGCTGTAGTCCAAGACGTCATCCTTCCCATGGAATGCCTCCCAACTAGTTTCCTGTTCCTTCTGTTGTTCCCTTCTACTCCATTCTACCCAGAGCAGTGGAGTAAACTCTTAAAGAACATAAACCAAGTATTAACATCTGCTTAATACCTTGTATGGTTTCTCGCTATAACTGGAATGAAATCTAAAGGCTCTACATGCCACAACCTGTGATTGTATCTTCTCTTAGATTCTACTTCCCTTGTTTACCACACACCAGCCACACTGGTCTTTCAATGTCTAGAACAGGCCAACCTGTGTGTCAAGGAGGCTCTTCTCGAGAGTATTTCATAGCTGGCTGCTTCTCCTTCTGTTGGTTTTGACTTAAACTTCATCAGCTCAGAGAGCCTTTTTTTGACCATGGACAGTCCTACTTCCACACTGTTACCACTACTTTCTATAAGAACACATAACTTACTTATTTTATGATACTTTGTGTAAGGTGTGTCACATTCGTAACTTCTAACTGGTTTGACTTCCTAATCTCTTATTCTTATCTCTTAGAAGGGATTATTTCTTTTGTCTCTTGAAGTAATCTCACCATTTATATTTTATTTTTGCTGTCTTCTCTTTTAAACTCCTTTTCATTCCTCAAAACCAACTCCATTCCCTGCTCCATCACCAGACAACCATTCTAATGCTTTAGATATGTATCTCTTTAATCGTGTATGTCCTTTAAACATTCTGTGCTATTCTCTGGGCATGGATGCGTAATTGACATAAATGCTACTGGTTTGTAGACTTGTACTTCTGGCTGTTTTTACTCAGATACATGTTTTAAAACTCTAATCATATTGTTTGTTCATCTAGCCATTGGCCAAGTTCTACACTCTGCACTCTATTCTATTATATTAGATCTATTTGTTGCCTGTTGACAACAAATATGCCACAACCACTAAAAAGCCTGAAGTAAATATATTTGCACACATTCTTTATGTAATTGCTTCTCTGGTGTAAAAAGTCCATGACTTTATAGATCATAGGAAATGTCATTATTTAATGTCACTGAGTGCTGCAAAATTGTCCTCCAGGATGCCTGCCGCAAACCACATTTCCACAAGGGTTCCTATAATCTCATGCCCCAAACAATACTAGGTACTTATCCTGTTTTCTTTTGTTTTCCCCCTGATAAGTATAAAGTGATATTTCACTGTTTTTTAATTTGGATTTTTCCAGGAGCCACATGTTTGAGCATCTCTTATTTGTTAGCTAGATATGGAATTTCTTTCTATTTCTAATCTTCATCCATTTTTCTATTGAATTTCAAAAACAGGCATGAACTTTGTTTTAATTGTTTTCTTAGGCCCAAGATCTTCTACTTTTACTCTGTAATGCATTTTTTCATATTGATCTTCATTACTTGTTTGGCGGAGGAGGTACTATAAACTCATTTTTCACAATAGAACTTTCCTGAATGTGTCATAAGCTTTGGTGGCTCACCATGGAGTTTAGCTGTGTTGGTTCTCCATGGAGCGTCGGAGGTACCATCCTTAGATTATTGCTGAAACCCCTACCTACTTTACTCCACATAGATTGTTTCATGGTATTTAGTCCAAGGAAAATTCATTTTCTCATTCTGAAAAGTGGTTATGTATCAGTTAACTTTCTAAGGATATTTTTTCCCATCATTTCTCTGGGTGTAAGAAGAGTTTGAACATGTACTCCTACCCTATATCTTATAATTGGTCTTCTTTTTAGAAAATCTTTTTTTATTGGCTTACTTACTTGTGCATTCGGTCTCTCATCTGGTAAATTATTAGCTCTATGAAGACAAAAATTATATATGTTTCACACAACACATCTTTGTATTATTAGTACCTAAAACCATGATGGTCCTTGTAGCTATTAACAATACTTCTCTGGATAAAAGAGTGAATAAAACATGCAGTCCAGTATCTCCTCCATAGTGGGGAACTCAATTTACTTCTTCTCCCTGATATACAGTAAAATCATCACAATAGTATATAGTATATAGAATTTATTCGATATTTGAGAAATAAAAATAGGAACAAGAAAACCAAAGTCTAAGGAAGTATACAAACAAGCCAGCAAATCTTTATAGTACAGCATGTAAGTTTATGATGAAGAAACCACAGGTTACAATGGCATCAGAGAAAGTGAAGTCTTGTAACATGAGTAGCTAATGAGGACAAAGTCTGCAGAAGAAAAACTGAACATGTACCAAAAAAAAAAGTATCTTTTATTTTTTTAAGATTTTATTTATTTGACAGAGAGAAACACAGCCAGAGAGGGAACACAAGCAGGGAGAGTGAGAGAGGGAGAAGCAGGCTTTCCGCCAAGCAGGGAGCCCGATGTGGGGCTCGATCCTAGGTCTCTGGGATCATGACCTGAGCTGAAGGCAGTCACTTAACCAACTGAGCCACTCAGGCACCACCCCAAAAAATAGTATCTTGATCCCTTTTCTTTTGTTCTAGTCTAATAACACAGGGCATATCTGAGACCACATGTCATCAAGATTAAGTGCCGTCACCTTTCTTTTCTTTCTACTGGTCCCTGTTCCAACCTATCCTCCCATCTCCTGGCCATACTGCACTGACCATCCCTCTATAACTATTACCAATTACTTCCTCTAACCATCTCATCTCTCTCTACTTTTCTACTTCCAGGATTCACTTGAGTGTTTATATCTTACCTTCCCTTGCCCAGGCTTCACCTCCAATATCTTAGGCTTCATAGAGAAAACAGATACCTATTTTACTTTTGATATTAAATGCTATTACTATTACTGTCCTTTGAAAACACTAAGACTCTGACTTCAAATTCTCACTGACTACTGTGATGACCTCACCAAAAAAACCCCACAAAAAAACTCAAAAAATTCCAGACACTGATATCAAATTAATGCTAGAAAAGTTTTTTAAAATCCCACAAGATATAATTTATTTTGCAACACTTCGAATGAATGGATCCTTATAAAGGACTATTACCAAATGGCCTTTTGTAACAACAAGAAAAAAATAAAAATAAAACATTGAAGTATATAGTAGGAAAATATTTGTAGGTATCTTTAATAACATTTTTTTTTTGCCTATAAAGTTCCATAATGAAGCACAAACTCTGCTAATTTCATTAGGGATCTATTAAGCTAGCAGGACTCTAATATACATATGGAATAATTGTCTTTATCAACAGCAGGAAGACAATTTACCAGAAGAAGAAACCATTTAGATGGCACAATTAAGTTGCATTTCTTCCCCTTTTACTCCAGATAAATTAAAAGATACGCATTAATGTTATTTATGGTTTTCAGAGTTCTCCGTTCTTTTCTTTTCTTGCCTAGTTTTACCATCACTTATTGTCAAGCTTCTTCTATATATCAGACACTCTCAGTGTCTGATATCTAACTGTCATCACCTCTTTCCTCCTTCCTAATGAACAATGGTTCCTGCTCAAGGCCAGAAGCAGAGCCTGAATAATCTAGCCAGTCCTGGTAGTTCCATTTCCCACTGACATGGTCACATGTGATTTTATCCAACAAGACAGAAGAGTGAATCTACTGAAAGGCTTCTGAAAGAAGTCTCTATGGTCAGAAAGAGAAACAAAGAAAGGATGCCCCCACTTCTGTTGCTGGATACCATTTTATCTCCATGTGATACCTGGGACTGTGGCAACCACCTTGTAACCATGTGGGAAAGAAGCCGCGATAATGAAACTAAGAGAGACACAAGATAGAAGGAACCTGTGTCCTTGAGGACTTCACTATTGCCCCTAATTAACCAACTCTGGAGCATCCCTGCTCTACATGACAAAATAAATTTTTTGTGTTTAAACTTTGGGGATTGGAGCTTTTCTGTTATATATAGCAGAAAGCATTCTAACCAAATAACACAGTCTAAATATAAATTTTTTCATTGTGAAATTTTGTAGGACATAATTTGGAAATAAAGGTTATGTATCAAACTGGATGGTATTTATTTAATAGAGAAAACTCAGCACTATGATGAGACCTCTGTAACTAAATTATTCTTACTACCTATCAAGAAGTAATCCAAAGCAAAATCATCAGAGGAATAAACGTCTTCAAAATACTGATATTGTAATGCCAAAATGTTTCAACTTTAGTGACTAGAGATAAAATAATGATGTGAAGTTGTAACAAATTAAGGATTTCTAGAGTCAAAAAAATTATTTCTTTTCAAAAATGAAAACCATATTTCTGTATTGATATAACATATAAAATGGATAGGTGACATAAAATGTAGAACATATTTTTAGTAGACTTAGATCAGAAGCAAAGTACATTAGCAGTCAGGCTAAGAAATCTGAACCCATTCCCCAATCCCTAAAGTTGCTGTTGACTGGCCACTGAGCCCCAAATGGATCAAATTCCAGAGAGTCACAAAGAAAATTGAGTAGTAAAGACAGTTGCTCTTTGAAATTCTTACCTGTTCGCTTTACTGCTTATAATCCAAAATGTCGCAGCTATGACTATTGCCATTTAAAAGGTTACCAGGAAACAGCAGTACTATGATAACAACATACAAGATTCTGAGTTACTAGCAGAAAATCCTGCAGAGTAAGACTGTGAAATCCCATAAGCAGTAATCTAAGTGAGAGCTGGCAACACTCCGCCACCAGCTGTGTGACCGTGCTCACATTCCCTTACATCTCTGATCCTCTAGTAAATAAAGACCTTTCTAGTCATTCTCAGCTCTCACATTTCATCACCATCATCTCACAGCCCCAGAGAGAGGATTGACATGTTTTCATTCATCCTAGGAACTGGGCTAAGTGTTTCATCTTCTAAGTCTCATTTAATCAACCCAGTAGTCCTATGAGGCAAGTGCTTTTCCCCCATTCTAGAAATTATAAAACTGAAACTCAGAAAGGTTAAGTGACTTGCTCAGCACAACAGCTGGATCATTTATAATTTCCTATTCTACATTGCTTCTTTCTAGTCAACAACAAACAATTAAGTATAGAAAAACAAGTCTGAAACATGATGATGCCCCCTTGGTGTCGCACTCAGCTCTCAAAACTATAGACATCTGAACTATGTCAACTCACCTTCTTAGAAAAAAAAAAGAAAACCAGAAAAAAAAAATCATGTCCTGTTTGTAAAGTACGAAGTGGTAAGATCAACTTCTAATTTTAAATATAATTTTTAATCAATATATACCATGTTTGCTTAACTAAAGGTAAATGTCTGTAAATTTTTTCATCATACTTTAAATGTACATCTGGCTCACTATAAATTCCATGTGTTGCTCTTAATACAACAACAAAAAGAAACTTTGAAATAATATATCATTTGATTTTCTGACTTTTTAAGTTTCTAGTTCACTTAACAGTTGGACATCTAACACATCTATCATTTTATTTTGAAAAATGACAGTCTGCTGTAGACACCACCCACCTGCCATTGTAATAGATAGAATTACTGATTATATACACCCTTTTCAATAGATAGAATTACTGATTATATACACCCTTTTCACACAATTGCCTCCCAGGACTGTGATAGCAAAATGGCAGCTACAATTGGCTCCTAGAAAAACAATACATAATTGCCATCCACTAAACTAACAGAAAAAGAGGGAGGGGGACAGAGAAAGATAATAGGCACAACAGTCAAAGCAGTAGAGAGAATAAACAGCCCCTAGTCCTTATTCTGAGAGGATGAGAAAGAAGGCAATTTACACTCAGAAGTACCATCTCAGGAGAAATCTTTTGTTGAAGGATGACTCATTTTATGTCTTTTACAAGTTCCTTTTGCTCACTCTCCAGGAGAAACAGGAAAAGGTGAATAGAAAATTGAAAAGCAGAAGGGGTTTAGCTAGTCCACAGACACTAAGAAAATATATGATGATAACTTTACCGGTGACAATTATAAATGACTTTATATACAGTGAAGTTTTGGAAAGTAAGACATGAAATTGATATTTCCCTTGGAAGTTTATTTTTTCCTAGGAAATGAGATTTATGCCCATAGTCAGTTATCATAGGTTGGTGTGAATTATAAAATATAAATGGTCCAATAATAGGGGTACTAACCTACAAATTATTTCAATGTATAGATTTTAAGACATTCATATTGATGTTTATGTTTAATACTACATTTCATCAGACATATAATTCTTTCCTCCAAATTTATCAGTACTTGAGAAGGAAAAAAAGAAGCCGGCTAGGGCTGATGGTCCTATTTTTACTAGTAGAAATTTATGCCAATAAAAATGTGAGCTCTTAAACAGAGAGAGAGAGATTAAGGCTGATTACTTCACTACTGATTGACAGTTGTAGGCCTACTTGGCCTGGGTTTATGTAGATATTTTACAAAAACAAACACCCACATTTGCTGTGCTTGTTCCTATTTGTGGAGGGGAAAAAAAAAATACTTCTAAATCCCTTGAACACAAACCCTGCCAAGGCATGAGCAGAATTACTATTTGTGCCAAAGCAGTAGAAACTTTAGCCATATATGTGCTATCTCAGCAGTATAATCCATAAAGAATGTGGTATGCACAATCTGCAGGAGGATGAATCGTGCTATAAAGGAACAATATATTTTTAAGTTACAGTAATCTAATGTTTGTGGCAGGGCTGGTAGATTGAAAAGGCAGTAAAAACCTATGAAGAGATAGTAATGTTTCTTTTTTACAAAGAAACTTCATACAATGAAAGAGATTGTGATAAAATCCATCAAATTCTTAATACTCCAGTGACAACCCCTATTACAAATTAAGCAAGTATCTTTGACACATTCTTATTCTGCCTTTATTTCATG
Organism: Spilogale gracilis; assembly: GCA_004023965.1. Taxonomy (NCBI): domain Eukaryota; kingdom Metazoa; phylum Chordata; class Mammalia; order Carnivora; family Mephitidae; genus Spilogale; species Spilogale gracilis. Next base: position 6,098 of record PITA01027738.1, on the reverse strand, counting down.
TGTTTACAGAAGACAAACAGGCTGAGGGTTCACTCTTATTGAAAGTAAAGCTCTTTACCTAAAAATAAGGACAAACAACAACAGCAAAATAAATAAGGTTTACAAAGCATTTAATTTTTAAGGTTATCATCTTATATTCTAATACTTACCTTCATGGGAAAGGCCTGGTGCCAGAATCTGAAAATATAATAGTCAGCACCATATACATATTCAAGTCCCCAAAGGAACTGATAATCTCCCCCAATGGATCAGTTGGCTGGGTAACAATAATCCTCACCAAAATTTATAGGTACACGTAGATACCTCTCATCCAATCATCACAATAGGCTTTTAAAGAGAGACTGTTACTACTATTTGAAAAGGAGGAACTAGGGCTCACATAAATTAAGTAACTTTTCCAAGATTGCCTAAGTAGAAAATTATGAAACAGGTATTAACTTAATTTTTGCTGTTACAGAACTTATCAACATACTTATACATCATTCAGGGAAGAAAAAAAAAGATCTTAGGGGTGTTCAAGCCAATCTGGGCAAATGTATCCTTTCCCAACATGCTCATTTATATGACTGCCCTAACAGTGATCACACAGCATCATTAGCATCTCTAAACCAAGCGTTGACTGGAAAATCAGAGTAGATTAATGATGATATCACATCTCTGTAAACTTTGCCACCATGATATAATAGTTTCCAGTTCTTATTGAGAGTAAAAGCAATAGAAATATATCTAAGTACTTTTTTAGGTCACAAAAGTGTTATCAGTAAGACATGAACCATTATGATTTTGAATATTCCTTAGATTGACTCATGCTAACAATTCCTTCTATCTGGAAAAAAAGTTTTAATTCTGAACAATTATTGTCCCTTACTTAGACACTGAAGACAGAGTTACACAAGCTGTTTCTCTCTTTACTTGGCTACCTGAAAGCTAAGAATGAACAGTCTATACTCAACTACGTCAACTTCTTCACTTCAAGTTTTCTAATAAGATATTTTCTTCCCATTATGAGATTATGAGGTTGTAATGAGAAAACAGGATATTCATTCATCTTCACTAGGCTTCTCTTCTATTCCACTGGTTAAATACTGTGCTGGGAAAATACTCCTCCAAATTCTGACTAGCTAGTTTAGGGTCATGCCAAGTAGGGTGTAAATCCTTCCAGGTGAGTCTAATATTCACCCAGGACATAGAACTGTTAACACAGCCTTCTCATGCCAGCAATTAAACAGAAGGCCTAGTGTTACTGTAGGAATAGTTTCAGCTGAAAACAAAATATTAGAAGCCCACTGTGTTGCTAACCATCTTTTCCTGGAGCTTATTAAAATAAGGTATTCCAGCAAATTCTAAAGATCAGTCTACAAATCACCATCCTTTTATGGAAGGGGGCTAACAGCATAAGGGACACAGCCTTTCAGAGTAGCAGAATGTAGAGCATTATCAACTGCCTAAAATACTCATCTTGCTATGGAGGAAAAGGGTCATTCAACTCATTCCCTCAGTGAGGGGCAGAACAGGGGCACATGCACAGTTCCCTACTGCTATTAGTAAGTGGTGGCATTTTTCTTGATTTGCTAAGTCATTTGCTGAGTCACTAAAGCTGGTAGGAGAGGTAAAAGCAAGTAAAGCTGAGAACAGGCAAGGCTAAGATTTATGAGAAGCTCTTCAATCAAGAGGAAGTAGAATGGGTGCTCAACAGTGCATAAGGACCCTAGAAGCAAGAGGTCTCATCTTTCTAATCTCTGGTAGCAAGACAATTTACTATGGACAATTTACTGTGCACAACAAAGCTGAGCAGAGCCCCCAGAGGATCAATAACTATACTGCAGCTAAGACTCAGAACATAGACTCTGGTCACTCAGAGAATCAATAATCAGGTTGACACAGGTACAGAAGAGACCGACAGTGAATGAATAGCAAGCTTGCGTCTCACTGATTTGGGGCAACATGTATGTAGATATTTCCAGCCACGCACACAGTCACAGTCTAGATACACATCATCAGTCCACAGCAGGAATGGGAAAGCAGGCCCTGGAGGAAAGAGGAAGTATGGGAAAATAACTTTGCAGATTTATATCCTCAGGAAACTCGGGGCTACCTCTATTCAGACTATGTTGAACTTGAGACTGATCTTATAAACTGGGAAGTGGCAAAGATTTGGCTTACAAAAAATTATAGGATTGGGCTGATATTTAAACTGGAACACATAAGCTATCTGTGTAGCAAAGATTAGATGACTCGAGGCCAAGTATAGTTCATGGAGAGCTTCAAATAAAAATGCTTCACACCTGCACATATGTAAGGGGTGATTATTCAACCAGGCTTCCTCACGGCTAGTCTCCTTTTCCATTTATGCTTGCTAACAGATAAACTGAGGCAAATTAAAATTTAAGAGTTTGAGCAAAAATTGGATTTGAATCAGGCAACATCTAAACTAGCACATAGAAGGGAACTCTGAGGAGGTATACGAAAGGAAAAACTTTATAGGCAAGAAGGATCAGGAATGAGGAAGTTATACTGACAAAAAAGGAGGTTGGTTATTGCAAAGTTATTATTTTTTTTTAGAGGATGTCAGAGGTCTATCAGGCAGATGACCTAACTTGTGCAAGTGACTTCTGATTTACTGGTTTAAGACTCCATTTCTTGAAGAGTTGCGGTTGTAATTAAGTCACTGTTTGGTGATGTGGGCCCTACCATGTGGGGCCTCTTGTCTTGTTTCTAACATGCTTCAAGATTTTGGTCTCTTTTCTCATTATTCTAGTTTCAGGAATTTATATTTAGTTTTTATTACCTTTTAACTGAAAGCTGTTTCAAATGACTTTCAGAAGGTCATGATATATAAATAACATTCTGACATTTATTTTGATTAGTAATGATTAATATGGTGTGTGACCAAAAAGCATCTATTGAACACATCGGTATCGGTCTATTTACTACAAAGTTATGGTCTTCTGCAGTAACTTGGGATCTTGCATATAATAAAACACTGTTTGCCTTTGAAGTTCTTTGAGCTATTGTACTCTTTAGTCAAGGACTCGTTCTCTGCATTTAGACAAATCTATGTTCAAATACATATCCTACATCAAACTAGTGTGCTTTTTGGGTAAGATATTTAACCTAAGATTCAGTCTCTTCATCTATCATCAGGAGATTGGTAAGCACCTAATTAGGTTGTCGTAACGATCATACATGATAGTAAATGTGAGAAGTCTAGTCTTTGGGATAGTCATAAGTGCTGAATAAGCTCAAATGTGAGTTACTATTATTTCTGCCATCAAGACAGCAATAATCAAAAATGAAAGAACACAGGTTTTAAAAACCTGTATTTTTAACAATAGAAAATATAAAAATCTAAAACATATATAAAAATCTAAAACAAGTAGAAGACAGTAAAAAATCTTGGGTCTCTCAGTCTATTACTATGGTTCCCTGAGTAATGTGAGTTTGTGTAGATTGCCTACTGTCTCTATGTCTTCAGTCCTAGTCTGCAAAACTGGGGTTGAAGTTTAAAGACCATTGTGAGGATTAAATGTTAGGAAATCTAAAAAGTGACTACCAAAAGCTTGGCACACAGTAGGTGCTCAGAGCCTGACAGCTACTACCTTTACCTGTCAGAAAAGATCTCTTTCCCCAAAAAGTTAAAAAGGGCTATAGCCTATCTGGATTAAAATGTAAATGTAAGGTCTTAATTATTTAAATGTTCAGGGGAAGTCAATTATATTTCCATTAAAATGCAAATCTACATTTGAATTCCTGCAGGGATACATTACAAAGAGGAATAGGCTGCAGAGTACAGGGAGAGGAGCAGTGGGATCCCAGGGACCAGAGGATAGGAATGAGAGTAAAGAGTTGGGGTGGGTGCTGTACTAAGCTATTGTGTTTTTTTAAGAAATAAAGAAGAGTTAAAGAAGTAGAAGCTAACAAGGATGTGCTTCATCAACTTGGAAATTGACAAGGGCTAGAGAGACAAAAGTTAGTCCTTTTACAGGCAATTAGCTCCTCTGGGAATGCCAGAGGTACTGGCTCACTTGGAAGGAATGTCCAGAAGTGGGCCCGGTTGTCATCACCCATCCGAAGGGTAACATGGAACCACGACCTTTTTAGCTTTGGCTCCTCAGACAAAAAAAATCAGGTTGAAGGTGAGACACTATCAATTTCTTAGGAATGCCTTAACAAATTACCACAACCGTAGGGACTTAAAACAACAGAAATATATTCTGTCACAGTTCTGGAGATGAGAAGGGCAAAATAAAGGTGTTAACAGGGTTGTACTGTATCTAGAGGCTTAAGGGAGAAGTCCAACAGCTTTCCTTTATTTTATTCTGTCTCTGTTCCTTTAGGTACAGGAGGCCAATGTGAAACAATATTCTGAATACAATATTCTTTTTTTTTTAAAAAAAAAAGATTTTATTTATTTGACAGAGAGAAACACAGCCAGAGAGGGAACACAAGCAGGGGGAGTGAGAGAGGGAGAAGCAGGCTTCCTGCCGAGCAAGGAACCCGATGTGGGATTTGATCCTGGGCCTCCGGGATCATGACCCGAGCAGAAGGCAGTCGCCCAACCAACTGAGCCACCCAGGCGCCCCTGAATACAATATTCTAAAATGATATTCTCATAAACATGGCATCTCTCCGTGTATGTCAAGGGGATTCATTTCATAGACAAATGGGTCCTCCACAGGTGTTTCCTGGATAACTCCACTTCTATTTGCTGTGTGAATCCATGAGCAACAGATGTAATCTCTTCAACAAAAAGTGGTCCAGCTACACCTTTGGCTTCTCTCCAGAGCATGCTTTCCTAACATTAGCGTTTTTTATAATCTGGATGGGCTGCAAATTTTTCAAATCATCAAGTTCTAGTTGCTTTTGCCTTAACAGTTTCTTCCTCGATTTATCTCTTTCCTCTTGCCTTTTACTGTAATCAGAAAAAAGAAACCAGGCCATCCCTTCAACATTTTACTTGGAGATCGCCTCAGCTAAATATCCAGGCCTTCACATACAAATCAAGCCCTATTTTGCCTACTACTAGAGAACACAATTACACCAAGTTTTCTTCCAGCTGTGTACGATCACTTTTCCTCCAGTTTAAAATAGCATGTTCCCTCATGTCTTTCTGAGTCCTCACCAGAACACCACATTCATATTTCTATCACCATTCTGCTCATGACAATATAGGTATTCTCTAAGAAATGTTCTCATCCGTGGTCATTACTTTTTTTTTGAGCACTCACTGGAATCTAGGTTTTTTTCTATTATGCACCTGAAAATTCTCCCAGCCTCTACCCACCATCTAATTCTAAACCCTTGTCCACACTTTTAGTCATTTGTTATACCAGCACCCACCTCCCAGTAGCAAAATCTGTATTCATTTCCTATGGATGATAGAACAAATTATCACAATTTTGTGGGTTAAAGCAACAGAATTTCATTCCCACAGAGTTTTAGAGGCCAGATGTCCCGGACTAAGGTGTCTGTAAGGGCACACCCCCTCTAAAAGCTCTGTGGGAGGACATGCCCTTGCCTTGTCCATCTTTTGACGACTATCGGCAGTCCTTGTCTTCCTTGCCTTGAAGCCATGTAACTCTTATCTCCCCATCCATCTTCAGAGGCCTTCTGCTCTGTGGGTCAAATACTCCCTATGTGTCTGCAGTAAGTATCCTTATATAGTTATATTGCACTGATGGGATTACCTGGAAAAACCACACCCTAAGGGCCAGGTTTGGGGGTGGGGAGTGAGGAGGAGTACTTATAATAAAAGGGAAATAAGAACAGCAAACATCCAGCTAAGACTGGTCAGTGTCCCGCTGTCCGGACACCTGAGCAGCAGGAAAGAGCACTTGTGCTTTACTGTACCCTAGCTTCATGTGATCATTGTAGCACCAGAGACCACAGCCATATTCAGTTGTACACTTCAGCCAATGTGTATGTCTAGTACGTGGACATCAGGAAAGGGTGATAAGGAAAAAAGGGCCACAAGGAACCAAGACTGAAATGTGGAAAGGTCTAGAACTTGGGAGGAATGCATGTAATGGGGCAATGAATCCCCCTATGTCCTTGCCCTGGAATGGTGGCAAAAAGAAAAAAAAAAAAAAAAAAAAAAA
>PITA01027737.1:0-20490 GCA_004023965.1 Spilogale gracilis | reverse complement strand
GATTTTGAAGACTCCTCCACATTAACAACCCCATTTACACGAACCTGGAATCATGTACACAGTGGACCCATGCCATGAACTCAGCCCCCAAAGGAGCTCGACTCACCATGGTAAGATTGAGCTTATTGTTCCCCTGAGCCTGGACCCTAACCCTAAGTTGAAATTTCAGACTTCTGTACCCAGATTCCTGGTCCCAAGGCCCACAGATTGAGGACACCAGTCCCACACACAAGAACTACATATGCCATACAAAAGGAAACCATAATATTTGGAGCTCCACAGAACCCTCAGAAGAGTCAAAATCAGAATGCTTATCAGAGGACATCCTGGCATTTGGCAGCACCCTGGACACTTTCCTGGATTCGAGCACTCAGACAAATGCACGCCCTCAACTCAGCCCCCTAGGGAGCTCAACTCAGGGCTCAAGGTCGGGCCTGCCAAACCCCTAGGACCTAACCCTGACCCTAGTTTGGAATTTCAGGATTCTGTACCCAGACCCCTGGGCCATAAGGCCCACAGATGGAGGACACTGGACCCATATCAGAGAACTTCACCTGCCAGCCAAAAGTGAACCATGACCATTGGAGCTACGCAAAACTTTCAGGGCTGGAGAAATCAGCATGCATCCCACAAAACAATATCATCTTCAGCAGCCCCCTAGACACTAAACTGGAGTTTGGCACCGAGGCTGACCCACGCCCTAAACTTGGTCACCCAGGGAGCTTGCTACAGAGCTGCAAGGTTGGGCTTGCAGGGCCACTAGGTCCTAACCCTAACCCTAGGTTGGAGTTTCAAGCTTCTCTAGCCAGAGGCATGGCCCCCAAGCCATAGAGATTAGGTACGCATGAGGCATATCAGTGGACTCAGCAAGCCAGCCAGCAGGACACTGTGCCATTTGGAGTTCTGCCAAACATTCAGAGCAGCTGAAATCTGCATACCCACTGGAGGCCACCACACCATGCAAGGGTCCCTTGACACCAACTTGGACTCTCTCACTCAGGCTGACCCACGCCCTCAGCTCAGCATGGAGAGATATGGCCTACCAGGCCCCTAGGCTCTAACCCTAACCCTAGGTTGGATTGTTGGGTTTCTGTCCCCAGAGGCCTGGGACCCAAGTCCTAGAGACTGGGGGCACATGACTCATATCAGACAACTACGCCTTCCAGGCATAAGAAAATCATGACATTGGGAGCTCCCACAGAACACGTAGAAAGCAGTATGCCTACCTGGGGACAGCCTGACCTCCAGCAGTCCCCTGGGCTCTAACCTGGAGACATGCACTCAGACACACCCACACCCTCAACTCAGCCCCCAAGGGAGCTCGACTGCACGCAGGAAGATTGGGCCTAGTGGGCCCCTAGCCTTGAAACCTAATCCTAAATGTGAAGTTCAGACTTCTGGACCCACAGTCCTGGGCCCCAAGCCCCACAGGTTGAGGACACCAGACCCACGCCACACAACTCTGCAGGCCAACCAAGAGGAAATCATGTCTTTGGAGCTCCACAAAATCCTCAGAGTGAGAAAAATCTGCAGATTGAGCAGCCCCCTGGACAATAACCTGGAGTCGGGCTCTAAGACAAATGCACGCCTTCAACTCAACCCCATTACGGTCAACTCAGCACTGGAATTTCGGGCCTGCTGAATCCCTAGGAACTAACCCTATCCCTCATTGAGAATTTCAGGCTTCTCTACCCAGGAGGCTGGGCCCCAAAGCCACAGATTGAGGACTCCAGACCCATACCAGAGAACTCTGCCTGCCAGCCAAAAGATAACCATGACACGTGGAACTAGGCAAAACCCTCCAGCATGTGAAATCAGATTGCCTACCAGAGAACAATGTCACATTCAGCAGCCCCATGGACACTCACCTGGAGACTGGGTCTGAAGCTGACCAACGCCCTAAACAGAGTCACGCGGGGAGCTTCCCTGAGCGCTGCAGTAGGGCTTGCAGGGCCCTTAGGTCCTAACGCTAACGTAGTTTTGATTTCCAGGCCCCTGTGCTCCGAGGCCTGTCACCAAAGCTATAGAGATGAGGAAAACATGAGCAATGCCAGTGGACTCATGTGCCAGCCATTTGGGGCTCCACCAAACAGAGCAGCAGAAATCTGCATGAACACCCAGGACCACCACAAATTTCAACCCCTTGGATTTACGTAGAAATCACGTAAGAACACATTTCAAGAAGCCTGCCAAGACAAGGAGAGGCATGGGTTCAACCCCAAGTTCTGAGGACTCTGCTGAAATCCCGTGGGAAATGATTCCACCTCCGGGGGAGCTGTGTCCCCATCATCGGAGACCTCAGTCCAAAACTTGTGACAACTCCTTTTGATAGGGCCAAGGACTCAGGGAAAGCACAGGACCTCTGGCTGGGTAAAATGAGAGCTCAACCCGGACCCAGTGAACGCCCTCAAGGGCGAGCGGCGAGGACTGTGGACAGGGAGGTTGTGGCTTGGCTGCCTGTCACTGCCAGGTCCTGCCATGTGGGAGACGGGAAATGGGCACCAGGCACTTGTCATGGCTGGATGCAACACTGGGCTGCACAGTGAGGGGTGCTGGCAATGGGTCACTACATTTGGCCCACAATGGTGGCCACACTGAGATCCAGGGTGAGATGCTGGATGAGGCTGCAAGTCGACCCCCCTGGCCACACAGGAGAGCTGCAGGTACAGACGCCAGGCGGTGGGTCAGTGTCGGTTCCCGACACGTCATTGGAGGAAGCTCAAACCCCAGGAGAACTCAGCCAGATGCTCAGAAATCTGTGCACAGATTACCCATAAAGCATTATGAGCCTCGGGAGAGGAGAATGACCTCCCACCCACCAGAGTTCTCAGTCCCAACATCCTGAGGCCTGGGAAAATTCTCACGCCCCGGGGAGCAGTGCCAAGCTGCCTGCCACGTGGGAGGTGGGAAGGGTCTCCCAGGACGTCTGCTGCAGCTGAACACAGCACTAACCTGCCCAGGGAGGGGTGGTGGGGACTGGACAATGCAGCTCGCCTCAGAAATCCAGGTTGGGGTCTGCAGGGCCCCTACTTCCTAAACATAAACCTAGGTTGGATTTTCAACCCTATGTTCCCAGACGAGTGACCCCTAAGCAGCACAGATGAGGTATACATGGGACATATCAGTGGACTCAACCTGCCAGTCAGCAAGAAACCATGCCATTTGGAGCTCCGGAAACCCTCAGAAATCTGCATGCCAACCGTGGGGTCACCCAAAATTTCAACAGACCCCATGACACCAACATGGATTCTGGCACTCATACTGGCCCATGCCCTCAACTCTTCCTCTGAGGAAGCTCAGCTCAGCGCTGAGAAATGGGGCTCCCAGGCCCCTAGGCCCTTACCCTAACCCTAGGTTGTATTTTGGGGCTTCTGTCCCCAGAGGTTTGGGCGCCAAGACCAACAGATTGAGGAAAACGGACCCATACTGGGGAACTCTGACTGCCAGAAAAAAGGAAACCATGACATTTGGAGGTACACAAAACCCTCAGAGCAGGAGAAATCTACTTACTGGCAAGGGAAGAAGCTCAAAATTAGCAGCCACTGGTCACTCACCTGGAGACCGGCATTAAAACTGAACTATGCCCTAAACTCAGCCACCCAAGGCTTGCCTTAGCACTCCCAAGATTGGGCTCACAGGGCCCCTACGTCCTAATGCTAACCCTAACCTCGATTTTCAAGCCTCTCTACCCAGAGGCCTGGCCCACAAGTCATAACATTAGGTACACATGGGACATATCAGGGGACTTAGCCTGCCACATTGCTGGAAACTGCCATTTGGAGACCAGCAAAACCCTCAGAGTAGCAGAATCTGCATGCCCACTGTGGGCCACCCCACATTCAACAGCCCCCATTACACCACGTGGAATCGGACACTCAGATGGACACATGCCCTCAACTCAGCCTCCGAGGAGTCACAGCCCAGCACCAAGATATCGGGCCTGCCGGGCCCCTACATCTTAACTTTAACCCCAGGTCGGATATTCAGGTGTCTGTCCCCAGAGGCCTGGCCCCCAAGCCATAGGATGGGGGAGACCTGGGCCACATTGGAGGATTCCGACTTGCAGTGAGAAGACCACTACAGCATTTGAGCACCACACAACCTTCAGAGTGGGAAAAATCTTCATCTCTACTGGGGTCGACACTCATATTCAGCAGCCCCCTGGACACAAACCTGCCATTGGGCACTCATACAGAAGCACATCCTCAGCTCAGCACACCAGGAGCTCGAATCAACACTGGAGGATCGGGCCTGCCAAGCCCCGAGGACCAAAAGCTAACCCTAGGTTGCAATGTCAGGTCTCTGGTCCCAGAGGCCTGGCCACCAAGCCGCACAGACTGAGGACACCATACCAAAACCAGGGGACTCCATAATCTAACCAGAAGGATACCACCACATTTGGAGCTCCACAAAACCCTCAGAGCAGGAGGTAACTGCATGCCTACCAGGAGACACCCAAACATTCAGCAGCCCCCTGGACACTAACCTGGAATCAGTACTCAGACAGATGCATGCCCTCAACTCAGCCCCCCAGGGAGCTCACCTCAGCGTCAGGAGAGAAGGCCTCTTGGGCCCCTAGGACCCTAACCCAGGATTGCATTTTCAGACATCTTTCCCCAGAGGCCTGGCCACCAAGCCATAAGATTGTGGACTTGTGAGTCATATCAGAGTACTCCGCCTACCACCCCCAAGGACATTTGGAACTCCATCAAACCCTCAGAGCAGGAGAAATCTGCATGCTGAACACGGAACAGGATCCTATTCAGCTGGCCCCTGCACACTCACCTGGAGTCTGGCGCTGAAACTGACCAACAGCCTCAACTCAGCCTCCCAGGCAGCTCGTCTTACCACTCCATGTTCAGGTCTGCTGGGACACTAGACCTTAAACCTAATCCTATGTTGGATTTTCAAACCTCGGTTCACAGAAAACTGGCCCCCAACCTGCACAGATGAGGTACACATGGGACATATGAGTGGACTCATCCTCCCAGTCAGTAGGAAACTGGGTCATTTGGAGCTCCACAAAACCCTTAGAGCAGCAGAAATCTGCATGCCCACAATGGGGCCACAACAAATCTCAACGGACCCTATGACATCCACCTGGAGTCTAGCACTCAGACTGAAAAACAACCTCAACTCTGCCTCTTGGAAACTCAGCTCAGCATTGAGAGATCAGGTCTCCCGGGACCCTAGGCCCTAACCAAAACCTTAGGTTGGATTTAGGGGCTTCTATACCCAGAGGCTTGGGCACCAAGCCTGACAGATTAAGGACACCAGACCCATTCCAAGGGACTCCACCTCCCAGGCCAAAGGAAACCATGACATTTGGAGGTACACAAAAACCTCAGAGCAGCAGAAATCTGCTTACACACCAGGGAAGAAGCTCACACTCAGCAGCCACTGGTCACTCACCTGGAGTCTCGCACAAAAACTGATCTATGCCCTAAACTCAGCCACTTGGGCAGCTCACCTCAGCACTCCAAGGTCAGGATGGCAGGGCCCCTAGGTCCAAACCATAACCTTAAACTCGATTTTCAAGCCTCAGTATCCAGAGGTCTGACCCACACGCAATAAATATTAGGTACACATGGGGCATATCAGGGGACTCAACCTGCCTGACTGCCAGAAACAATGCCATTTGGAGACCATCAAAACCCTCAGAGCATCAGAAATCTGCATGCCCACAGTGGGCCACCCCCACTTTCAACGGACCCCATTACATCAACCTGGAATCATACACACTCAGATGGACACATGCCCTCAACTCAGCCTCCAAGGAGTCCCAGCTCAGCAACAAGAGTTCGGGCCTGCCGGGCCCCTAGGCTCTAACCCTAACCCCAGGGTGATGTTTCTGGCTCCTTTCCCTTGAGGCCTGTCACACAATCCCCACCGGCCATGGACTTATGATCCATAAAATAGGACTCGGCCCACCACCAAGACAGAAAGAATGCCATTTGGAGCTGCACAAAGGATTCAGATCATGACATATGTTCCATACCCCCCTGAGGCCACCTTCACCAGATTAGGGCCCCCTGGACACAAACCCAGAGCCTGACAGCCAGACCCTCATCCTCAACTTACCACCAGGGGAAGTCTCCTCAGAGATGACACATATGGCCTGCCATGCCCCTAGCCCTAATCCTAACCCTAGGCTGGCCTTTCAGATTTTTGTCCCCAGAGGCATGGCCCACAAGCCCTACCCATCAGGGACACCTCAGCCATACCATCAAACTCCACCCAGAACCCAGAAGGAAACTGTGCATTTTGAGATATGCACAGTATTCAGAGCTGGAGAAACTGTGAAGCCCACCTGAGGCCACCCCACTTCCAGCAGCCCCGTGTGCACAAACCCAGAGCCTGTCACTCAGCCTGAGTGATGCCATCCTGAGCCCCCATGGATGTTGGCAACATTGGAAATCTTTGGATGAAAAGACTAACCCATTAGGAAACATCTTGGGCCAATGAAAAGACATGACCCAACTCTCTATCTGATCCCAAAAAGTCACTTGGAACTCTAGATCCTGGACACTCTACCACATCCTGGGCCCAATGGAATAAACACTGTTCGATGAAGGACTAAATAAGTTGAGAAAAACACAGAGGAAATCTCATCTTCCCTTTCGAATACAAGTGGTTTCCTAGGATAGAGATGTTCCAAATACCTTCGTTAGCCAGAAATGAAGAGGGAAAATGGGATCCCCTGCCATGTTCTCCCTGCAGGGAAACTAAAGAACGTTAACGCCCATCTAGATTGATGACAGCTGCTTCCGTTTGACTTTGTGGCTCTACTAAGGTCAAGAGAAACCCCAGGAGGTTTAGGGACCAAGAGAAGTTTTACCTCCAGTCCTGACATGGATGTGTACTGCGCCCAGTGGACCTGATGCTGTCTCTGAAGGCTGACGTCCTGGGACAAGCTGCATGACTGACTCACGCTGATTTCCAAACTTCGGGTCTCATGGAGCCAGAGTGGAGAAGTGTTCTCAGGTGGAGAGAAGGAGGCACCTCCGACTTAAGGCCTGCACAGCTGCTCCAGTGCCTAGGAGAAGGGGAGATACATGCTTCGTAAGGAGTCATTAGCTTCCTTCTAAAGTCGACCAATACCATTCTCTTCTCAGGAAGAGGGACGTGACTCTTCCAGGGAAATGCTCAACACTTTGGTTCCAAAGGCAACACGAGTTGGGGCTGGTTTCCTCCCAGCTCCCGACCACCACTGGGAGGCCCCTCCTGCACCATCCTGACATCCCATCACCAGCAAACCCGGGGGCACGGGCGCAATGCTGAGTTGGTGGATGGCTCTGCCGGTTGTCACCTCCACTCTGGAGCCTGGGGAAAGAGACTCTACAGCTCGCCACTGCCTCCTGGAGTAACAAGCTGCCATGCCTTGCCTCTCAGGGTCTCTCACAGAGCACCTCATCACTCCCCTCGGGGCTGAGAGGCTACACTGACTCCTCTTCCAGCATCTTTCCCACCGCAGCTCACCACTCCCTCCAGTGGTGACAAGCAGCATTGCATGGCATCCAGGGACTCTCGCCCTGCAGCTCACTACTCCCTCCAGTGGTGGCAAGCAGCATTGCATGGCTTCCAGGGACTCTCGCCCTGCAGCTCACTACTCCCTCCAATGGAGTGAACCTGCACTGCAGGGCCTTCCAGCGTCTCACAATGCAGCTCTTAACTGCCTCCACTAGTCCGGGGCTGCATTGGCATGTCCTCCCTCATCCTTCAGACTTCAACTCAGTCCTGCCTCCTGCGTTGGTCATGTACACTGCCTCTCCTTCTCAGGCCTTGCACTGGATTCCCACTGCCTCCCTTGTCGGGAAGCACCAGTGACAGGCCTTCCAGTGTCTTATCCCTGCAGCTCAGCACTGCCTCCCTGGGCGGCAAGCTGAACTGGCCCATCGTTCAGCATCTGTTCCCCTGGATCTCAGCACTGCTTCCAGGGGAGTACTGGGAGAACTGCTGGATGGCGTGGCAGTGCAGGATTCTGCCACTGGAGGCAGTGCTGAGCTGCATGGCGAGATCCTAGAAGAAATGCAAATGTCAGTTCCCGCCACTGGAGACTGTGGTGAACAGTAGTGCAAGGGATGCCTGAAAGCCTTGCAGTGCTGCTGATGGTCACTAGAAGCAGTGCTGAGATGCAGAGTGAGATCTCGGATGGCATCGCTGTGTAGCTTGCCACCACTGGAGGCAGTGCTGAGCCATCCTGTGTGATCCTGGTAGGAGTGACTGTGGAGGACCCCACCCCTGCAGGCAGTGTGCAGCTTCAGTGGAAAAGGCAGCAAGGAGTGCAGTGCAGTTTCCTACCACTGCAGGTAGTAGTGGTGAGCTGCAGGGCGGGATGCTGGCAGGAGAGTCTTTCTGTTTCCACCCCTGGAGGCACTGGTCCACAACAGTATGAGGAGAGTCAGAAGGATATACAGTCCTACCTACCACCATTATAGGCAGTGTGGACATACAGTGAAACACCATGGATGCCATGGATCTGCAGCATGTCACCACTAGAGGTGTTAGATACCCAAAATGGTGGTTATGAGGCTAACTAGGACATCTGACTCTAGGTGAGCCCAATGATATAAACATTTCCCGGAACTCAGAGCTGGAAAGCACCCAACCAGCCCTGGACACTTACAAAGCTATAATAAATCACCCCGCTGTGCTATTGTGCATAATCAGCTACTCCCGCTTCTGTAGAAGAATAAGCTCACTGATGTCACTGTAGTATTGGATGGAGACATGTTCACCTGGATATGTTCTGTTCCTTGGGAGACATACCCACCAGGATACGTTTTGTTTCTTTGGTGATATGCCCACCAGGGTTTGTTTCATTTCTTTGGAAACATGCCCACCAGGGCGGGTCTCGTCTCTTTAAAAACCCAGAGCACCTTAGGGTCAGGACCCTTGCAGAACCCAGACTCTAGCGAGTGGTCGCTAATCAGCTATAATAAACCTCTCATTGTTTAACCCTTAATGGTGTCAGCGGTGATTCACTGAGCGCACCAATAACAGAGACAGTGATGAACGGCAGTACAAGATGCAGAAAGGAGTGTGAGTGAAGCAGCCCAGCAGTGGAAAGTGGTGAACTGCAGTGTGAGACGCTGGAAGGCGTGGCAATGTTGATTCCCACGGCTGGAGCAGTGGGGACCTGCAGGGAGAGGGAGGCCAGAAGGCATTGCAGTGCTGCTTACCGCCACTAGAGGCAGTGTTGAGATGCAGTCCAAGGCCATGGAGTGTGCAGCTCTGTAGGTTGCCACCTCCACAGGCAGTGGGGGGCCGGACCCTCACCCTCAACTCAGGCCCCAGGGAGCTCGCATCAACACCAGAATATAGGCCTGCCGGGCCTCTAGGCCCTAACCCTAAGTTGTGCTTTCAGGCTTCTGTCCCTAGAGGCCGGGACCCAAAGCCCCACAGACTGGGGACACCAGAGATGTACCAGAGGACTCCACTGGCCAGCCATGAGGAAAACATGGCATTTGAAGTTCTGCAAAACTCTCTGTGCAGGAGAAATCTGCAAACCTTCCACACTCCACCCCTACATTGAGCATCCCCCTGGACACAACGCTGAACACTGGCACTCAGCTTGGCCCACGGCCTCCACCCAACCCCATGGAGCTCACTTCAGCATGAGTAGATTGGGCTGGCTGTGCCCCTAGGGCCTAACCATACCCCTAAGTTCAGTTTTCAGGCTTCTATCCCCAGAGGCATGGCCCCCGAGCAACAGAGACTGGGGACACCTGAGCCACACCAGAAGACTCTGCCTGCCAGCCAGAAGGAAATTATGTCATTTGGAGATCTGCAAAAACCTCAGAGCAGGAGAAAACTGCATTTCCCCCCCCCGTCTCCTGGAGGCCATCTGCATGTTCAGCAGCTCCCTGGACACAAACCCAGAGCCTGGCATTCAGCCTGACCCATACCCTACACTCACACCCCAGGGAGCTTGCCTCAGCACTGGCATATTGGGCCGGCCATGCTTCTAGGCCCTAATCATAAACCTAGGTTGGGTTTTCAGGCTTCAGTCCCCAGAGCAACACGGATTGGGGCACCTGAACCGTACCAGAGGACCCCACATGCCACCATGGAGGAAAGTGTGCAATTTGAAGCTCCACATAATGTTCAGAGCAAGTGAAGTCTGCATTCCTACAGAGGCCACCCACACATGTAGTGGCCCCTATAACACCAACCTAGAATCTGGCACTCAGAAAGACCCATGCCCTCAACTCAAACTCCCAGGAGGCCAGCCTCAGCGCTGCCAGATCGGACCTGCCACCCCTAGACCCTAATCCTAACCCTAGGTTGGGTTTCCAAGCTTCAATCCCCAGAGGCCTGGCCCCAAAATATCACAAATTGTGAACACCTGAGTCATACTAGAGGACTTCTCTTGCCAGCCAGAAGGAAACCATGACATCCAAAGCTCAAAAAAACCCTCAGAGCTGGAGAAATCTGCATGCTCACTGGGGGCCACTGCCAAAGTCAGAGGCCCAATGGACACAAACTCGGTGCCTGGCACTCAGCCTGACCCACATCCTCAACTCAACTCACTGGGGAGATTGCCTCAGCTCTAGCAAATGGATCCTGCCTGGCCCCTAGGCTCTAACTCAAACCCTAGGATGGGTTTACAGGCTTCTATCCCCACAGCCCTGGCACCCAAGCCCTCCACACTGGGACACCTGAGCCATACCCAAGGATTCAACTGCCACTCAGTGAGAAATGGTGCCATTTGGAACCCCAGAAAGGATTCAGATCAGGAGAATTCTGTTTGAAATAATCAGCCAATCCCTGTTTATGCATATGTTTCTTACAATACTGAACACAAACCTTGAGCCTAATACTCTCTGTAACTGTAAGCCTCAGATCAGACTTCTGTGATGTTCTCCTCACATCAGCAGATCACACCTTCTATGCTCCTGGGTCTTAACCCTAACCCTAGCTCAACACATTGGTGAAAACCTGACCAAGTATTCCCTGGAGACCATATAGAAGTGACTAACAGACACACAAAGGAGTGCTCAACATCACCAGCCCCCAAGGAAATAAATACAAGTCAAAACCACAAGATACCACTTGACCCCAGTTGGAATGGCTAAAATTAACAGGTCATGGAATAACGAATGTTGTTGAGGATGCATAGAAAGGGGAACCTTCTTCCACTGCTGGTGAGAATGCGAGCTCACACAGCCAGTCTGTAAAATGGTACCGAGTTTCTTCAAGAAGGTAAAAATAGAACTCTCCTATGACCCAGCAATGGCACTCCTAGGTATTTTTCCCAAACATGTAGATGGAGTGAACAGTAGTGACACCTGCACCCCAATGGAACAGAAAGAAAATGGTCATATGGTTTCACTCCTATATGAACGAGTGGAAACAGCACAGAGGATTCTAGGGGAAGGGAGGCAAAACTGAATGTCATCAGAGAGGGAGAAAAACCATGAGAGACTCTTAACTACAGGAACAAACTGAGCCTTCTGGGAGGGGAGGTGGATGGGGATGGATAACTGGGTAATGGGCATTAAGGAGGGCATGGGGTGCACTGATAACTGGGTGTTATACACAACTGATCTAATACTGAACACTACATCTGAAACAAATTATGTGCTAGAAGTTGGCCCATTGAATTTAAATTTTAAAAAAAGAACTCAAACAATCCAAAAAATTTGTATGGAACCATCAAACATACTGAGCAGCCAACGCAATCTTGAGAAAGAGAAACAAAGCTAAGGAGTCACAGTTCCAGATTTCAAGTTGGACGACAAAGCTGTAGTCATCCTAACAGTACGGTACTGGCATAGAAATACACACGGCGACCAAGGGAACGGGATAGGAGCTCAGACATAAACCCACAATAATGTGACCAATTCATCTTCCACAAAGCAAGCATGCATATTAAAAGAGAAAAGGGCAGTCTCTACAAAAATTGGTGCTGGGAAAACTGGACAGCTACACACAGAAGAATGAAATTAGACCTCTTTCTTATACTATATGTACAAATAAACTCAAAACACTTTCAAGACCTCAGTGGAATCCCTGAAACCATAAAAATCCTAGAGGAGAGCCCAGACAGTAAAAGCTTTGACACGGACCATACCAACATTTTTCTAAACATGTTACCTGAGGCAAAGAAACAAAATCGAAACTAAGCCACTGGGGCTACAATCAGATAAAAATTTTCTGCACTGCAGAGCAATGAAAAAGGAATCATCATGACACAACCTACGGAAAGGGAGAAGATATTTGCAAATATCTGAAGGAATCAAAGGATAGTGTCCAAAATATAGAGGACTGATAAAACTCAACACCTGAAAACCAGAATCCAAAGTAATAGGCAGAATATAGGAATGGACATTTCTCCAAATATATACAGATAACCAAATGTCCCATGAAAACATGTTCACCGTTGCCCATAATCAGGAAAATGCAAACCCAAAGTACCATGTGATATTACCTCACACCTATCAGAATGGCTCCCATCAACAGCACAAAAAATAAAACAAAACAAAACAAAACAAAAAAACAGGTGTTGGGAGGATATGGAGAAAGGGAAACCCTAGTGCACTCCTGGTGGGAATGTATCTTGTTGCAGCCACCATGGAAAACAGTATGGATGTTCCCCAAAAAATTAAATAGGGAAGTACCTATGATCCAGCAGTCACATGACTTGTGTTTACCCAAGGAATAGGAGAACAATAACTGAAAAAGATATATGCAGCCCTGTTTCTTGAAATGTTATTTACAATATAACAATAGGGAATAAAACCATTTACAAATTCATAAATTAGATGAGAGAGATGTACACACACAGAGACACATACATATGCACACACATGACGGAATACTACTCAGCCATAAAAAAGAATGAGATCTTGCCACTTGCAGCCACAGGGGTGGAGCTAGAGATTGTTATCCTAAGTGAAATCAGTCACTCAGAGAAAGACAATACCACAGGCCGTCACTCTTTTTAAATATTTTATTTATTTATTTGAGAGAGAGAGTGAGAGAGAGCATGAGAGGGGAGAAGGTCAGAGGGAGAAGCGGACTCCCAACTGAGCTGGGAGCCCAATGCAGGACTCAATCCCAGGACTCCAGGATCATGACCTGAGCTGAAGGCAATGATTTAACCAACTGAGCAACCCAGGCACCCCTAGGCTGTCACTCTTAGGTAGAGTTGAAGGAAGGAAAAAATAAAGGAGAAAAAGAGACAAACAAAAATACAGATTTTTCCAAAGGATTTTCTCTTTCTTTCTTTCTTTCTTTCTTTCTTTCTTTCTTCCTTCCTTCCTTCCTCCCTCCCTCCCTCCCTCCCTCCCTCCTTTCTTTTCTTTTCTTTTCTTTTCTTTTCTTTTCTTTGATAGAGAGTTATAGAAAGAGCACAAGTAGACAGAATGGCAGGCAGAGGGAGAGGGAGAAGCAGGCTGTCTGCTGAGCAGGGAGCCCGATGTGGGGGCTTCATCCCAGGACCTTGCCATCATGACCTAAGCCAAAGGCAGATGCTTCACCAACTGAGCCACACAGGTGCCCCACAGACTCTTAACAATAGAGAACAGAGATGGTGAACAAAGGGGAGGCAGATGGGCGAATGAGTGAAATAGGTGAAGGGGATTAAGAGTGTGCTTTTCCGAAGGAGGACGGAGTAATAGATCAAGTTACTGAATCACTCTAAGGTACATCTGAAACAAATATCACTGTATGTTAAGTCAACTGGAATTAAAACAAAACCTAAAAGAAGATGGGTTTCTTTCATAACCTATTTGAAAAAGCTTTTGCTGTGCAATATTAATAACCCCTACTTGGGAGTATTTTCTCAACTAGATTTATTCACTCTATGCCTCCAATTCAAAGAGCGCTGTGTTCTTATACTGTAACGGTTCCTTCTAGCCCACAGGTGCCATACTCCCTTTCTGTCCCAGCTCAGCACCTAGGCATTCAACCGTGCCAATAGAGACAGATGCCACCTCACAGCCCAGAAAGCTATTATTGTTTCTGTTTTAGTGAGAGATAGTCACAGAGTGTGGGAGAGGTTTCAGAGCAGTGTTGTTCTCTATCCTGGATCTCTAATTCAATTGTCATTCCTGGATCCATTTGGCTTGTGGATGGGCTTGCTTCCAATCACATCCATGGAAGATGTAAAGGTGGGTGGGCTCAGTGCAGGACAGGAAGAGGTTGAAGTACAGACAAGGGTACAAGCCCTCCCCTGATGCAGGAACTGCCATGGGAACATTTATGGGAGGCAGAAGCAACAGGAGGTCAACAAAGAAAGTCAGGAGGCACAAGGCACAGAATCTTGAGATGCGGGGCTTGGAGGGTGCTCTGAACTACCTCCAGGAAGGAGGGGTGTATGAAGGAATGAGAAAGAGGCACACATCTGTCTACATAGTTGACACAGAGCCTGGGCTCAGGTTGGGCTGGCTCAGGTCCCTCAACCTTCAGTGGAACAGCTGGCTCCTGTGCCACAGACCACTCCCTGCATGGTCACCTCTCTGCATTTAAGGGAGGCAGAAAGTCCTGATAGGACAATGGTTGATAAAAACCATCTGAGCAAAACACATGATGTATGGCTATCAGTAAAGTTAAGATCTGTCTTTGTCTCTAATTGACTGTTCCTTAAATTAGACTTTAACCAGAATGTGCTATAAATAAAGAGCCCTGGGAACAATGTTTTCAGGAGATCCCCACACCACTCTTCGAGTCCGGTCTCCTCATTCATAATCGCTGATGCCGTCCCCACCTTCTGGACCCTGACTGTTGCTGGGGCTGGCTCCTGGCACTCCAGGGCTCAGGGACATGCTGAAGGAGGTAGTAGGGAAGGTTACATCACCTTCAGGTCAGAGGTGAGCATGCGGTCATGTGGTTATGAGATTTCTTTTGTTTGAACTAAGCCAGTTACAATGCAGCTACCATACTACTATGATTATTTTTCTCATTATCTCTATAATTATCGTGTTTTAAAAGGGTAGGGTGGAACTTGACTTGGAGGGGGTCATCTCCTCTTTCAACAGACAGTCCAGCAAGATGGCTGAAAACTGACAAGAAGACTTGAAAGACATGCCATGGGTGAACTAAGGCATGGAGAAATAGAAAACAATATTGATTTTTAAGGTCAGAGCTGTAAGCTCAGGAAGTGGGGAGAGCTTCCTTCAGGAGGACTGGGGGGAGTGCTGGCCACGCTGAAAAGGGAGACATGGCTCTCCCTTCCAGTGCAGGGCATCATCCTCACCTCACAAGGGATACAGGAAAGTGTTCCATCAGTGGGCTGACAGAGCTGCCTGTTGATAAGGCTACCCTGACATCAGGTTGCTCAAGACTCCAGGGAGGAGGGTCAGGTGGGTGGAGGGCAATAGCTCAGGGGTCATAGGGAAGAGTAGAGGCTCATGGCCATGAAGATGAGGAAAATTAGGAGTGAGCAGCATGGGATCTGGCTCAAAAGTACCATGCAAACAGGGACCTTGGGTAGAGTGACTGGGTGCCTTCTGAGCCAGACATGGCTGACCTCTGTGGGCTCCAGACTGGTCCTGACCACAACCCTAGGAAGTGTGCACCACCACTGCCCTCCTCTCCTCATGCTGCTGCTAAGAATAATAGTCACAGACCTGGTCCTTTTGTATGGAAATGAAGGAGTGCCTTCTCCTGCCCGCCCTGCACACTGCCCCACTGGTGGTGATCCAGTACAACCCTGGTGCTTGGCCAGAGACTGCTGTTAACCTGTCTCCACACAACTCAACAGACAGGAGGATGTCTCTGAATTCCAGAGGATATGATAAGACAGGTCCACAGGCCCCACCTCCCCAACCACCAACACCCAGTGTGTCACTCCAGACCTCTGCTAGTTTCATGAAGTACACCACATCCCGATTATGTTACTTCCAACAGAAATTTAGGTTCTGATCCCCCAATTTACCATACATTCTGGTTGCTGACTTAGGGCCACATAACCCAATTCTTTTAGAGAAGGGTACCCTGAACCTCCTAGAAAATATTTCTAATATTTCTAATAAAGTACAAATCCACCATGGCTACAGTGTGATACACAGCCTGAATGGTAGTAGTCAATAATTCTAGCAAGGGTTGACCACTGACTCCTGCCACAGTCTCACAAAATATTCTCTTGTCTCCAATGAACATGTGCTCTTCCCTCAGGAAAAAACCTAGGGAACTAACCAATAAACCGAATACTTCCTTCACCCTCTGTTTCAAATCTTGTCCCACTACAATGCTATGAAAGTAGAAATCAGTCACAAGAAGAAAATGGGACAGTCCTAATTAGGTGTAGATTTAACAACATGCTACTAAACAACCCATGGTCAAAGAAGAAGTCAAAAGAAATTTTAAAACTACCTTCAGACTAATGAAAAAGAGAACCTATGAAAATTTATGAGATGCAGCAAAAGAAGTTCTAAGTTGGAATTTCATAGAAATTTGGGTCTTCATCATTCCACCTGAAAGCTTTCTAAAAAACCAACCTAATTTTACATGAGAAAGAAGTCAGAAGAAAAAGAAAGAAGAGGAGATGGAGGAGGAAGGGGAGGGGGAGGAGGAGGAGGAGGAGGAGGAGGAGGAGGAGGAGGAGGAGAAGAAGAAGAAGAAGAGGAAGAAGAAGAAGATGAAGAAGAAGAAGAAGAAGAAGAAGAAGAAGAAGAAGAAGAAGAAGAAAAGCAAAGCCCCATAACAGTAGAAAAAAAGGAAATAATCAAAAGAATGTGGAAATAAACCCAATGGAGACCCCCACAAAAAAGGCAAAAGATCAATGAAAATATGAGCTGCCTTTTTTTGGAAAGATAACAAACTGACAAACTTTTAGCTAAACTCCCCAAGAAAGAGAGAGGACTCAAATACATCAGGAAAGAAAGATAATTGATTCCTGCCTCACATCAATATCCTTGGGGAGAATACAGGCAGCAACCTCTTCAACCCTGGACGCTGCCACTTCTTACAAGATATGTCTCTAAAGGCCAGGAAAACAAAAGAAAAAATGAACTATTGGGACTTCATCAAGATAAAAAGCTTCTGCACAGCAAAGGAAACAATTTACAAAACTCAAAGGCAGCCCACAGAATGGGAGAAGATAGTTGCCAGTGACATTACAGATAAAGGTCTGGTATCCAAGATCTACAAAGAACTTCTCAAACCCAACACCCAAAAACAAAGAATCCACTCAAGAAACGGACAGAAGATGGGAAGAGACACTTCTCCAGAGAATACATCCAGATGGCCAACAGATCCTGAAAAAAAATGCTTCACATAATTTTTCACCATCGGAACTGAAGACCACAATGAGATACCACTTCCAGCAGTTAGAATGGCTAAAATTAACAAGACAGAAAGCAAGTGTTGGTGGCAATGAGAAGAAACAGAAACCCTTTTACACTGTTGGTGGGAATGCAAGCTGGTGCCATCACTCTGGAAAACAGGTCCCTCAAAGAGTAAAAATAGAGCCACCCTATGACCCAGCAATTGCACTCCTGGCTATTTACCCCAAAGATGCAGATGCAGTGAAAAGAAGGGACACATGCGCCCGAATGTTCATGACAATAATGTCCACAAGAGCAAAACTGTGGAAGGAGCTGAGATGTCCTTCAACAGAGGAACAGATACAGAAGATGTGGTACATGCATACGCTAAAACAGTACTCTTCCATCAGAAGGGACAGATACCCACCATTTGCATCCACATGGATGGAACTGAAGGGGGTTCTGCTAAACAAAATCAGTCAAGAAGAGAATGTCAATTTTCATATGGCTTCATTCATACGTGGAACACAAGGAATAGTGTGGCAGACCAGATGGGAATGGAGGGAAAACTGAATGGGAAGAAATCAGAGGAGGAGACAAACCCTTAGAGACACTTAATCATAGGAAACAAACTGGAGGAGAGGTAGGCTGGGGGCGGGGTAACTGGGTAATGGGTATTAAGGAGGGGACATGTGGTGATGAGCCCTGGGTCTTATATGCAACTAATGAAACGTTGAACATTGCATCAAAAACTATACTGTGGCTAACTGAATTTAAATTCAAAGATGTGAAAAACTTAAAAGAAAGAAAAAGATGAGCTATTACAATGAATACCACAAAAATGCAAAGGATCGTAAGAGAGTACTATGAGCAAGTAGAGGCCAATATCTTGGACAACCTAAGAGAAATGGGTAAGTTCCTAACAACAACCTAGAAAGACTGACAGGGAAGGGAAAAAAGCCTAAATAGACTGATCACTAATAAAAAGATTGATTCGATAATCAAATCCTCCCAACAAACAAATGCCCAAGACTAGACAGTTTCACTGAGGAGTTGAACCAGACAGTCGAAGAATATTTTATACCAACCCTTGTCAAATTGTTGAAAAGACAGGATAGAAGAGAATTGGTTCAAACTCATTTTATGAAGGCAGTATGACCCTGCTACTGAAACACAGCAAGGACACTGTAGGAAAAGGAAAGGCCAATACCCATCATGAGCAGAGATTCAAAAATCCTCAACAAATTTTCAGCAAAATAAATTTAACAATACATCAGGAGAATCACACAACACGATCCAGTGGGATTTATTCCAGGGATGCAAGGATGATTCTACATCTGCCCATCCACCAATGGGATACACCACCTTAAGAAAATAAAAGACAAAAATCCTAGGATTGTTACAATAGATGCAGAAAGAACACCTGACAAGATTCAATATGCATTTATGATGAAGACTCTAAACCATCTGGGTACCGAGGGAACATACCTCAACCAAACAAAGGCTCTGTATGAAAAGTCCACAGCTGACATTATTCTCCAGGGTGAAATGCTAAAAGCTTTTCCACTACAATCAAAAATAAAAAGATGTCCAGTCTGAGCACTTTCATTCATCAGAACATAGACAGCCTTATCCAAACCATTTAGACAAAAAGAAAACCAAAAAGATATGAAATTTAAATAGGAAAAGAAAATGGTCTCTGTTTGCAAATGACATATTATATGTAGATATCCCTAAAGATTATGCCCAAAAAAGCCTAGTAAAAATAAATAAATTCAGTATCCAAAGTCAATATAAAGGGACCTGTTGCATTTCTTTTTTAAAAATAATGTATTTATTTGACAGAGAGAGAGAGAGAGAGAGAGAGAGAGAGAGAGAGAGAGAGAGCACGAGCAGGGGGAGGAGCAGAGGGTCAGGGAATAGCAGACTCCTAGATCAGCAGGGAACCCAATGCTGGGCTCATTCCCAGAACCATGGGATCATGACTTGACCTGAAGATAGACACTTTATTAACTGAGCCACCCAAGCACCCCAACTTACATTTCTATATACTGATGACCAATTTTCACAAAGAGAAATTAAGAAAGCAATGCCATTGACAGTTGCCTCAAGAAAACAAAGTCTAGGAATAAAAGTAACCAAGAATGAGAAAAACCTGGTAGACTGAAAACATGGCAGAAAAGGAAGGAAAAACATATGTGTGTCAGATGTGGGAACCAGGTGAATGTATGGGCCAAAGATATGGAAGATGACACAAATAAATGGAAGCATACGCCATGCTCATTAACTGGAAGAGTTAATAATGTTAACATGTGCACTGTACCCACAGCAATCTACAGATGAGATGAAATCCCTATCTGAATTCCAATGGCATTATTTAAAGAAATAGAAGCCAGTCCTAAAATTCATATGGAATCACAAAAGACCCCAAATACCCAAAGCAGTCAGGAGAAAGAAGAAGAGAGAGTCCAAGATGGCAGAGGAATAGGAGACCTTCATTTCATCTGCCCCAACGAATTTACCTAGATAGCTATCAAACCCTTCTGAACACCTGTGAACTCAAGCTAAGATCCAAGAAAAGAACACTATAACTCTACAAACAGAAAATTGACCTTTCCACTAGGTAGGACGTCCAGAAAAATGAATCTAAGTCAATAGATGGAAAGATGAACTGTGGGGGGATAGAGTCTCTATCACAGGGTAATGGAACATGATAGAAAGCTCGGAAACTGATAATCATAGTACTTTTGGCAGTTCATTCATTAGTGTATTAAAGGTATATTTAAACTTAGGTATGATAGAATTATTAACTCCAAATGGGATTTAATAATATGTATGTCATATTCCAACTGTTGCTCCCAATAAATGCATTTCTTTAAACATGTTTTATATAAATACATTATAAAATAAGGATGATTTAGAATCCACACTTTTAAGGGAAATTCAATTCACTTTAGTAAACCTACCACCAGAAAGGAAATATAGATACCCATCATCGCAATTGAGAACATCATAAAGAAGACAATCAGACACAATGTACTATCTGATGGAAGAATACAATATTCCTTAAGTAGTTCTCCCCAAATGTTCAACCTGTTGAAAGCTAGATTCCCAACTACTCATTTACAAAAATACAGATGTCAGAGAAAAGTCCTACCAAAGAGTATGAAGACATCATAAATTAAGTCCACACTGCATATATTCTGACAGGAAAAAATAGCTTCCCAACAAATAAAGTGAAAGAAAGAAAGAAAGAAAGAAAGAAAGAAAGAAAGAA